>CAEGAF010052818.1:0-48943 GCA_903067075.1 Micropoecilia bifurca
GGGTCACCCTGGACAGGTCGCCAGTCTGTCGCAGGGCAACACAGAGACACACAGGACAAACAACCACACACACACACCTAGGGCCAATTTAGACAGACCAATTAACCTGACAGTCATGTTTTTGGACTGTGGGAGGAAACCGGAGAACCCGGAGAAAACCCACGCAGCACAGGGAGAACATGCAAACTCCATGGAGAAAGGCCAGGGCTGGGAATTGAACCCAGAACCTTCTTGCTGCAAGGCAACAGCTCTACCAACTGCGCCACTGTGCAGCAATATATTTTTTTAATTTAGGAAAAATGTTCACATTTTCTGCAATAATTAGGTTATGTTTCACAGGAAAATATGTGAATACTAAGCTGTTAATTGGTGGGAATCTGTTGCAAAACACTCCCACATCCACACACCTCCACTGCTGTGCCAGACTGTTAAAATGAGACTTGAAATCCAAACATGCTGCACTGAAAGGATGCACAATCTTATTAGAAAGTAAGTAAACTCTATGATTGAACAGTGTGTAAAACCACCTTTAAACGATTCCTTTTGTTTCTTTCTCTTGTAATGTCCTTTGCTGACTCTTCCAGCCCCCCTGATCATTTCCTATCCAATCTTTTAATCACTTATGGAAATATTTCCCGTTTTAGTTAGAGTTGCATCAATATATAACTTTATAATCTGTTATTAATCCACATTTTCTGGAATGTTTAACCTAAGATGTAAGTAAAACATGTAGATTATTTTCAAGCAGCCTTAAAACTAACAAATGGTAAACTCTTATCACATAACAGACACTATCCTCTATGCTTCACTGAGGATTTCCTTTTTTATTTTTAAAATCTTCAGTCAGACTAGTTTATATCTTGTAAAAATATATTTTAATTGATGACTCACTTCTGACTCTTCATTAACTGTCATGACTTCATGAGTTTTAACATCTCAGGACTCTGCATTAAAGCCAGTTGGCGTCCATTTAGCTAGTCAAATATTTCATCAATATACATGATACTGGAAGTATTGTATTCTTTTTTATTTACTTTTTCCACCCGACAGATGTTTATTTTTCAGATGAAGTGATAACTACTGCAGGAATATTATTTCATCTATGATTTTCACAGTTTTATTTATGAATAAATGGTCTTAAATCATCTTCTGTTGTTTTGTTAAACATGCAGTCATGAGGTAGGCATTGTGTGCCAAACTCTTTAATCAATTTTATGCAGAATAAGTAATTCACCACACTTTTCCTGCATGTTTCTTTCACAAGACACATTTTCTGTCTTAATCTTTTGGATTTACTTTAATATACCTTTTAGTGTGAGAGTTAGGACACAGATTAGACTCCATAATCTACATTTCCAGCCTGGTGAAGGGCTGCATACATCTGTATTTACATTTGCATGTGCTGAACAGAGACACACACCTCCTCTTGTCACAAAACCCCCAGCCTCACGTTCACAATGCCTGGGGTCACGCAAACAATCAGACCAAAAGATTTCCAAACGCAGTTTATTGCAAAATGTCGCCTTCTATTGACCTAAATAAACAGGAAACGCCCAGAAATACCAGCCTGTCAAAAATCAGTGGAGATAATCACCTCTCTGCAACAATGGGGACTTTGTGAAACACACAATTTAATATGTAAATATTTGATTTTGATTGTGGAAAACAGCGTAAGAAGGGAAGCAAGAGAGTGTGGAAGCAGAAAACGAGCTCAGAGGAGGTAAATCCAGGTGAAAGCTGTTTCTAAATCTGACACGATGTTTATTAAATGCTAACACAAGTTTCTACCTGGAAACATTGGTCTGAAACCTCTGAGGACTCATCCTCCTGCTTAGCTAATTGGAAAGAAGAAGGGGGGGAGAAGGTGAAAGAAAACAGCAGTAAAATCCCCTAATTCCTGGATTATAATTTAAAATATTCCAAAATGCTAATCAGGGAATTGCAACCAACAAAGGGATAATAAGACGGTCATCCAATTACCGGCATTTTCTCCCCGCTCCCCCTCCGCGTTCGGAGGAGCCTGGTTCAGACCTGGAGTCTCTCTGAACGTGCCTCGCTTTCCTTTTCAACCCGACACGCGGAGACGCCGCATCAAGCTGTGAGCAAACACGGCTTCTCCTTCTCGGCCCTCCCTGCGTCTGCCTGTCTCACAAATATGTTAATTAGGGTCCAGATATTCACAAACTTAATTAGCTGGGGCCTAGGTTGGTTCATTTTGATTGGAGGGAGAGGAGGGAAGGGAGAAAATAGGGTTTATGTTTCAATGGTGAATTTAAATTTGGCCTTAAGGTGATGAGGAAGTATTGTCAGCTACTGTACCCAAATGAACTTTTCTCCCCCCGTTTCCTGGAAAATCCGGCGTAGCCGAGATTAGGCTGTAATTTACGGAGGAGCTTTTCCATTTGAAACGTGAAGTGATTGTGCTAATTGAAGTGGCATTCATTACATTACGGGTTGAAAATGAGAGGAGGCCGGCTCCTCCACCTCTTAAGTCCTAGAAGATACTGATGCTGGTGTTAGGTGGATGGCAGAAGACATCATTAGACGCTAAATTAGAAAGTTTGAAAAAAGGAACCGCAGAGATTTTACTTGAATTTTCAATGCAAAATCTCTAAAATTGCCAATGTCATTTTTCCCCCTAGCCTGGATTTATTAATTTTTTTTAATAAATCACATTTTTTGAGCTAAAATACATAGAATATTTCAATCAAAAAGGAGAAACTAGTGGCCATTTTGGCTTGATTGTGTTGGTAAATAAAATTGAATGAAAGTATTGTGACACCCTGCAAGTAAAATGAAGAGAAAAATATCAAATGGGATTGGTGAATTTTGGAAAACTTGGCTCAAGCTTTTGTTTTATTTTTCCCCATTATGTCCAGGCTGTTTAACTAATACATGCCTTTTTATTGCTTTTATAAATGACAGAAACAATATTTTCTACAATGACGACCTCCAGTTCTAATACTGAGCAACAGAAATAGATGCTTTTTCCATCAATGTCGCTCCTGTACATGTGAACCCATGAACCCAGCAGCCTAAGATGAGGATCTTTCTTTAGCGTTTTTTGGTTTTAATCCATGTTAAAGCAAATATTTCTAATCTATGATCATCCAAATTGAGGCTCAAGAGAAATCTGTTATTAATTGGACTGACCATCTATGGTGAAATATAAGTCAGGGAAAAAAACCTGAACAATTTTAAATGGCAAGCATGGCACCAAAATGGCTAAATTGGAAGGTTTACCTGGACTTTTATCAACTAATACCTCTCCAGAAATTTAACACTTTTCTGCTTTTCCATGAATTTTGGTCAAGTAAAATATTCTGTAGTTTGTTAAATGTTTTTGATTGCATCTGCTTACTTTCATAGGGAATGTTCACACAATGTGTATATATCAGGTGTTTTCATCTCTTACCATTTGCCTTTTTCATTTATTTTTAGACTTCTGAAATATTACCTTCATTTTCATACCAGAACAATTCAAATAAACATGTCGTTCATTTTGGACATGCCTGATCTTTCACAAAGATGCCAAAAAAGGTGCAAGTGGTTGCATTACCTTGCAAAAACTCTTGAAGTTCTTCATATTTTGTCACATTACAACAAGTTTTGTAGTATTTTATTTTCCCAAAATGCATTTTGGGAAAGATTAAACTGAACGTGATAGAAATCTCAAGTGATTGGGTTGGTGTATGTGGAGCAATATTTCTAAATAATGTATGTTTTTGACCCATAGACAACCCTGAAAACACCTGCAGTCAGGCACATTTGCATTGGTAGAGTTAGCCAGGATGTGCACCATTGTTGCTTTGGTAACTCGCAGCACATGTCCTTTTTAAACCCGCTAACAAACCAGACTGCGGCTCTGCACTCGGAGCTGTATCTGACCTCCGTGGCAGCCATCCTTCCACCGCCGTTCCCTCCCAGATTCCCAGAGTTTTTTAGGAGGAATTTGACATCGGTCCAAAAGCGGTCCCTCGGCTTTTCAACTATGTAAAACATTCTCGTTTCTCTTTTTCCTTTTACCTACAGCTGACAGGAGCACCAGCTGGTGGCGAGCAGCCAAGACTGCAAGGCATGCGCTTTTACTTGTAGGCTAACTGCACCGCTGAGCTGCTCTGGGATTTACTCCGCATTATAGCAACGGGCTGCAGTATAGATTAATAACAGGACAAGTGTGTGGGCGAATAAGCAGGGCCTCTTCTTCTTTATGCATTTTAAGTTTTCTACTCCTTTACTTGGTATTTTGTTCCTTGTAAAATCTCCTGCGATTGTTGATGTTTGGGTTTTATTTCCAATGAGTTTTGCAGGTTTACATTCTGATCTAAAGGTCCAGAAAAACTCTTGGTTTGTTTGGCACCAGCTATGAAATGGAAAATAAACAACCAAACATTTCAGAAAGCACTGGAACAAATTTAAACCCCAGAAAAAGAATGTTTCATTTCTGTAATCAAGCACCATGAATCCCATCAGTCTTTATTTATTTTTCTGATTAACAAAGGCGGAGTTTTCCTTCTCCGTTCAGGGTTCCTACGTTCATCTCCCTCCACACTTATTGACACAAAAAGCCTTCAAGTAAATTAACCTTTCATTGCAGAAGCAAAAATATATATTTTTTAATAAAAACATGCATGAAACAATTATTTTTACATATTAAATATATGTTAATATTTGTATCCACTTCTGTGTTGATTTCACCCAATAGAGAACAACTAAAGACCACAGCATCACACATCCTCCACTGTACTCAACAGGAGACAGGAGGAGCTTTCTACAGATCCTTCTCTCTGGGGTTACCTTGCAACCCCAGAAGAGTTCCGCCCGTCACCTAGCAACCCCAGTAGAGTTCTGTCCATCACCTAGCAACCTTCCTTTGTTTCTCACCAGACCAAAAGACTTAGTTGTGTCTTAGCACAATTAAAGAGCCAGTAAACGCCACATGTTTACGTTTCTAATGGTAGAGCAGAAAAGGTTCAATATTGTTGTGTGTTTTTTCTAGTCAAAGAAGTTTAAACACAAATCTGGTTTGTTTAAATGTCATTTTCACTCCTTTTACCCATTTTAAAGTAAAATCATTCTATATATCAAGTAAGTTCTACACTTTGGATAAATTAAAGTTGTGGATTACTTATTAAAAGTTAAATTAACTAAAAAATATATATTTTATTTTCACAGGAGTAATACTTGAGATTTAAATCTGTCAGATTTACAGCATAAAAATACTCAAATTCTGTTTACTTGTACAAAATATTTCAGTTACACCATAAAACATCATGCAATTACTAATTATGAAACAATAAACATTACATTTTGTCAAATGTCGTCTTGAAAACCATCAATTTCTTTTAAATAAATGATTCTTTAAGCTTTTTTCTTTCATGAAAATCAACACTATAGTTAGATTTTTGCTTTACTAATATAAACTTTTACAATTTTCCTATTTTCAGTTCTTTTTTTCACTTTTGAATCCTTAAACTCAGGACCGCTTGCATCTTGCACCTCTTTATCCATCCTTCAAGCTTAAGAGCTCAGCTGTAATGTATTCATCTGGTTAAAATAACAACAGAAGATACAGCGGCTGCTGTATTTCACCTCAGATATTGTGCAACTTCACACAACAGATGTATAAAACAGGAACAGGGAGCTGGGGATAATACAGATGTGAGAGCACCTCTTCCTCTCCATCCTCTGGGTGATTGGGTTGGATTTGTGTCCATCAAGAATAAACATCCTCGTCTTCCTTCTTGTCAAACGGCGAGTGTATTTATATTCTGATGGGGCAAAATAGAGCAAAAAAAAAAAATCTCCTGTCAGCTATTCTTACATAAAATATTAGACTTTTCATTGTTATGAAGAATCGCGTTAAGCCTCTTGACTTATGAATTTTAAAAGTATTCAAAGAACTCTGCTCTGACCTTAATCTTAAATAGGTCTCAGAGACAGGTAGAGTGATAAATGGCCTAAGTGGAGAAGAATAGCAGCTCACTAAGCTCACTTTTTCAGATGGGATTGTTGGCGGTTCTTATCACAGGCGGCCGACAAACAGCCCCCAAAAACTCCAGGTCTCCAGAGCGGCCTGGCAGCTGGGCTAATGCACAGATTAGTTTACAAGTTTTGCTCCGATGCCAATTGGATTAAAGCCTCATCGCGCTGCTGATATTTCCACATTGTTTGACAGCAAACATACGGTCAGCGGCAGGCGGCGATTGACTTAATCTAAATCCCTGCTTCTTCTCTGTGTTTATCTGAAGGCATTGTGACCGGCAGTGTTGTGCTGACTGCGACACCTTTAGCGCTTTGGGATCCTGTGAGGGACCTGTGTCAGGATGAGAATATCTCTGACAGACACCGTATCTAATGCCTCTGTGCTGAGCTACAATCAGAGTAATCACTTTGAACTAGTTCACAGAGAGGCGCTTTATTTTCCGAAGCAGAATTGGTTTGGTCTCCGTTTAGACTCTGAGGTTTATTTGATTAAGAGCCGAGCGGAGCATGAGAAATCGAGGACTTCAGTGGCATTCCTCAGGAATATTTACACCAGCACTCGACTTTGTAAATCATTTACGCACTTTCCCACTCACGTTTGACTCCAAACCTCGGCGAATTAGAGAGTCCGTAATAATAAACTAACCTCCTGCTTAGGCTTTGTCGGATCAGAGGAGGAAGGTCGGGAGCGACTGGACCTCAAGGATGCCCTTGGGACCTTTCCAAAAGCCCCTAACAGCTTAGTGGTGGGCCCCTTTAATTGTTATTTCAGTGCCCCATCTTCTCCCACCTCTACCGGAGCGTCCGGGCAAACAGAACGGCCCTGATAGCTTCATAATGAGAAGCAGCGTCCGCAGGGAGACGGCTAGTGACTTCCAAATACATTGCCCTTGTTAGCGGTGTTTGGCGCTCTGCTCCGTTGTTACAGATGTCGGTAATAGAGTGCTAATAGAGATCCATTACCCTTAGGTTGTGTGTGTGTGTGTGAGGGCAAAGAGCCTCATAAGATTACTGACCTCTGCCTCAATTTAAAACTGATTATTTCATTTGATCCAGCCCAAAAGTGACTGCTGCTGCCGCTCCGGACAGCAATCCGATTATCCCACTGCCTCCGTTTGAGATCTGGGATCTTAGCTTAGCTTTTCACAGGAAGTAAGGACAAAAGTGGAAAAAGATTAAATAAATGAATCAAAAGGAACATTATCACAAATAAATCATGTCAATATTTAGATTAAAGGAAGGAAATGGTTCAACACTTTTTTAGCTAGGTTAGCTAATCCATTCTTAGCTTAATTTAGTTAATTTTTTAAATCTTAGTTTGGTTTAGTTTAGCTTATGCCTCGAGCTACAGCTAGGATAAGATTAGCTTAGCTTAGCTACACCCAAGCATCCTACTTTAAAATACATTGTACTATATTAAATCAAGTTAGTTTAGCTTGTTTGTTGGTTTCTTAGTGTAGCTACGTAGTTTATTTTTTCTTCTTAGTTTTTTCCATAGTATAGTTTAGCATATTTTCTTAACTTTTCTTTCCTACCTTGATTTTTCACTGCTGTTTGACTCCAGAAAATCTGAATCAAAAATTACAAAATTTACCAGCAGAACATAAATACATGAATTTGATTCAGATATTTTAGAGGATTTGATGCATCTAATTCTTGATTTCTGAAATCAGAGATTACATTTATTACATTTATTCAGTTTACATGAGGTTGGTTCCTTCTTTCTACAGTCTATCATCTTGGGAATGCTTAGTTTCTATCTCCAGTTTAGTTTTGCTTCTTTTTTCAATTTCTTCAGGTATTTTTTTTTACTACGAAAGCTAACAGAGTTTCTCAGAAAACAGGATTTTAGCCCCAAGAATGTGATTCCCAGGGAGCTATTAGCTGAAATCCTGACATACAGCAGATGATCAACTGAGAGAAGATGCGCATCTCAGATCCTGTGCCAGTACTTTGCTGGATTTTGTTTTCTATTTCTGAGCGGATCTTAAAGCCAGCTTTCTGCAGGAAGCAGAACAATAGAATAACAAATTGCACGCTGCCCCGAGGACAGAAGGTAGACAGAAACATAAAATTAATGAGCCCAGAAGAACTTTATCACAAATGAATCGTGTAAATACATTGATCTTTCCTCCCTTCCTTCCCAACTTAATGATTTCTTCTCCTACCATTTCTACATTGCTGAGTAAAAACAGGGAAAAAAAACCTGTTCTGTTTTTCACCGGCGCTGCCTCTCGGTAAACACTCTTCCTTCTTATCTGCACGCTGCCTTCTCCCTAGGCTATGGAGCAGATTTTTCATTTAGCTAAAAGCTCAGCGAGAGGTCTATGAGAATGATAATCCTACCACGGGCCGCAGCTGGCGTTTCCACTGCGCGGATGATTAGTCGGGAACGTTTTGCATTCGACCTGGAGAAATTCTCTCAGTGGGAAGTTTGCATCCGCTTACTGTCTTTTTCAGCAGGCCTCACCCCTCCCTCCTTACACACACACACACACTGAAGAGGAGGCTTTTATTATGGATGATGAGGAAAGAAATCTAGCTTCTTCCTCCATCTTTTCCCCCTCTCTAAATACCGTCACTCCTGTCACTTCCCATGACTCTCAGTGACCTTCGTCAAACACATCCCTAATTGCTTCTGACAGGGAATTGGCTTCCCGCTGGCCCAAAAGACGCACTCGACTTTCCGCAGGTACGGGAAAAGGAATCCCCCTCAGATGGTATTAAGGCGGCGAACAGGAGGAACAGGTCATGAATGCACTTATCTCATTTGTCTGTCAGGTTTAAACGTTTATTAAAGGCCTCAGCCCTAATTCCCTCAAGCAGGTGTAAGCTTCCGTCGAGGTGTGTGAATTATATCCAATCGAGCAGATACGCTCATAATATGATGAATGCCAGCTAAGCTTTTCCAGGTGGAAATTGAATAACTCATGGTTTCTGGGCGTAATCCAGCCGTGCATTGTCAAAGACAAATAGAGGAGACGCTTTGTTTCCGCCGTGTTTGCGTTTGCATAACACTTAGCAGGGTAACTGCATTAATGGCATTACACGCCTCTTGAATTGCACAAATAACGGTGAAGGAAATCTAAACTCTGTTATTTTTTGTCAGGAAAATCCATTTACAAAGCTTAAAAACAGAAAGAAAGCACGCTGGATGCCGAACACATGGTGGCTTTTGCTCTTTTGGCGCCCCGGGTCTCGTCACCACAGGCCCACAGTGGATGGACAATGTTCAGCCAAGCAACAAACTCCAAAGGGGTGTTTGTTTTCCTCCGAGCATCATCCGCCACCTGGCTTTGCATCCGTCTTTATTCCTGAGAGAATAAAACTAACCTTTCCGTCCCATAAATATGATTTAAGTCCTACGTCCAGCTCTTCTCGTGGATGGACTCCTTTGTTTCTGCTTCCCCAAAAATACACCCAGCTGCAGTGAAAATGATCCAAATGAAAAAATGTAAAGAGATCATTGTTCATTTCTGCCTCCAGCTCAGCTCTGAGGCTGGTTTTGACTTACAGTCAACGCTTGTAGAAAACGGAGGAAAATAGCCCCATTAATGCAATAATTAGCTGTATAATAGAGCCGCATTTGGAATAAAATGGATGTACTGTGTGAGTTTGTTGCTGGGGAACATCTTTTTGTTCCTTTAAATGTGTAAAAAAGTGCGGGTTTTGAAACAAGGATCTTCTTGTGGACTCTGAACTTCAACAGTCAAACGTCTGAGGAATCTTTTGGTTTGTGACTTTGAAATAAATCTGGATAAACTTTAACATTTAAACCACTTTCCTCCACCCTCTATCCACCTGGCTTAACTTTCTGCTGCTAAGCTAACGAGCTTTAGCAAATTATGTTTCTTCAAAAAAAGCTGTGAAAGTAAATCTTATTTTAGTTTATCTTAGTGCAGGTTTGTATATTTTCCTAATTTATCTTATCCTTGATTATCTTAATTTTAGATTATTTTGTTTTAAGTTCCATTGTTTTGTCTTTTATTTTAGTTTATTTTGGATTTTATTATTTTGTCTTTGTTTTTGAACGCTTAGCTCAGTTTATTTTGCTAACAATGTTTATATTTGGCTACACATGCTGATAACTATGACTATTAGTTTAGAAAAAGCTCAGGAAACATGAAAATCTATCAATTTACAAACTTAAGCAAATCTAGCTGTTTGGAAACAATACATTGAAATGTTGGAAAGTTTTATAATGAATTTATTGGGATTTTTTTTAGAAAACATTTTGATTTTTCTCTAAAAAAAACTAAACAAACATAAACTAACATACATTTTATACAGTTTTCATTCATTTTTAGAGCTAAAAGTTGAGTTTGCTTTTGCAGTTGTGGATTTGTTTGGCTCTAATAATTCATGGACACATAAATCATGAGTTAGCTAGCAGATAATCATTGTAACGATTAGATGCTAGCTTCCAGTGCTTCTTTGTAGCACAATGATGCTAGCAGCTAAAATGCAGTAAATTTCGTTTCATTTGCGATCTTCTTAACTTAGCAATGACTCATATTTCAATTCTGACTGTAAGAAAACGCCTCAGTTGTCGTTTAACAGATGAGTAACAGTCTTTACCCAGAATAAAGCAACAGAAAACTTCTCGGTCATCTTGGTTGTGGCCGTTTTACTGAACTATAAAAGGATGCTTGAAAAGTATTTGGAAATAAATCAATGTAAAGCTTCAGGGGAAGCGTAGTGACTTCTGTAGGCTGTAGACAGTGTAATTAATGAGGACGCCAGAGTTTGGCTTCTTTGAAGTGAATTGCTTGAAGGCAGAACTGGAGCAGAACCGTTTTTGCTCCTGACGGCCAAATCCAAAGGTCAAACCTGCTCCTTCTTCTTTAGTCATATGTGTTGTCTTTCAGTTCATCCATTTGGTAAAAATCCTTACAAGCATGTAATAAATTTGTTTTTTAAAACCTCTAACCCGGGTCACGACCTTGCACCGCTGAACTGCTTGTGACGGCGTAACAAATGTTTAACTTCGGGGGGAATTTCAGAGGAGTTCCCCAAACGTCTGTAGCTCCATTGTGGTGCGAGGATAAAAAAAAGGGAGAAAAACATGTTGGATGAATGCAATCATGTGACCAGAAGTAATGACAACCGTAACCTATTTGAACGAAGATAATTAGCCATCTTTTGCCACAGGGCAGTGACCTCCAAGCCGAGCAGAAAACATCTTTGTCTCTCGTTCTTGTATCAAAACCTCAGATCTTTTAATAGTATTTTTTATTTAAATTGTTTATTCGGGAGGTTTTTGACAGAATATGGAGATGATGGTGTTGTTATGTTTCTGAGGGCTATAGCAAAAAGAGGCTTCAGGGCGTTTTATGATCAGATTTCACGTCATCCCGCTCATCACTCTGTAGCAGCGCATAAGGAGAACATTATGTCTACTTTCTGACTGAAGCATCATTTCCACGGGACTCCAGGCGATCTTTGACTTGCCACAGAAGACAAAGACTTCGCTCCTGCTCCGATTCATCTTCAAGTTCATGTTGTTGTTGTTTAATCTGTTTGTTTGCATCAGAAGTCACAAGAGCTGGCGATTTATCAGGGTTAAAAATCACATCATCATCATCAGCAGCAGCAGCAGCAGCAGCAGCAGCAGCAGCAGCAGCAGCAGCTTTGTCACATTCCCAACTGAACCGTGACAAACTATCACTGAGAATCTACCACAACAAAGTGAAAAAGCAGATTAAAAGAAGGGACTTTTTTTTATTTGCTTGTGATTTAACCTGTTAAAATTCCTGCTAAGAAAATGTGAAAATGTGTTTACTGAAAATTTAACACACATCATATCAGTTAGAATCAGTAGGAACAACCTGCTGAGTCATGTGAGAACCAGATGACCCTGAAAATGCTGAGTCACTGGGTACAGTGGTTAAAGTTTGTGACAATATTTACAGAAATGTGATTAAACAAAAGTAGGGATTTATTTTTGATTAGTAATATTTTGTGTTTAATGAACCTGGACTGGGATGAAAAGTCTGATTGTGTTTGGGATGTTTTTGATTTGTCGTCTCAGCGACTAAAAATCACTTTAATCCATTGTCACTATTTATCCAACAATCGTTTATCCGTCCGTCCGTCCGTCCATCCATCCATGTTTATAGCATTTAAAACCAGCGTTTGGAAAACTAAGAAA
Source organism: Micropoecilia bifurca (assembly GCA_903067075.1). NCBI lineage: Eukaryota > Metazoa > Chordata > Actinopteri > Cyprinodontiformes > Poeciliidae > Micropoecilia > Micropoecilia bifurca. The sequence goes on from CAEGAF010052818.1 coordinate 12,137, forward strand.
TGTTTCTATAAAAGCTGTAATTTAATCATATTCTTAAAGGTGTTTTTTCCCAGAATGCACTGCCTCTGTGTATTTTTCTGAAGGCTCATCCTCTTTCATCTGTTTGTGCCCCGTCTATTTTCTAACCTCTTGCCAAAGGGACCATCCCTACACTAATTATACCGTCTTTTGGGTTTTTCACGCAGCCTTTGTCTTCGTATTCCTTTTGGAAACGGGATTCTTTATGTTTGAGAATATCATCTGCTAACGCATCCCACTCATGCTTGACCTGAGCAGAGTGTTCATCACTTACACAAAGAAGCTCCCCGAGCTGTGTTTCCCACTCGCACGTTGAACCTCGACTCCTCGACGATTTTTCACGTCTTGACGGAGGAGTGGAAGAGAGACGAGATTAGACGTAGAAAAACCTGGCTGCCGTGGCGGTGAGCTCTAAGCGCCCTGGCTCGGCTTCCTTCGCCGTCTCCGCTGTAAGACGGTTGAGCAACGCACCTAGCAGGCAGATCGGAAATTCAAACAGCAAGTGCCAAGATCTTTTTGTGGATTCCCCACTTCCCAAATAGCTTAGGATTATTCTCCGTCTAAGCTAATACCTGGTGAGGAAGTAAAGCCTGAAGGATGGGATTATTTAATGTGGCATTTTTAATGTGTGACATGCTAATCACATCTCAGAACAGGAATACTTCAACCATTTAACTTTCGTCAGGGGAGGAGAGGAGGTTTCGGGGGTAGTAAGCCTTCAAAAGAGACCCCCCTTCATCTTCCCTCTTCCCTCTTTCCACCACCACCTCATGCAGCTGAAAGCGTCTGCAAAATGACAATGACACATTGTCGTGCCTTAGAGGGGAAACTGAGGAACGAAGACAGCAGAGACAGAGTAACTTCAAGTACATGACTGCAGAACCAACTCAGGGAGTCATTCACCTGCTTTCAACATCGGTGGGAATTTCATCTCAATTTTGTTGCGTGTGGTGATTTATCTGAGCTGTTTCTATTCCACGGTGAAGTGGTTATATTAGACAACAAACAACTTCAGTGAATCAAGAAGGACGACGTTGGCGCAGAAGTTTGGATTTGCTCTGTTTATCTGAACCATAGCATCATTCTCACCAGCCATGTTTAATCCCCTCTAATCTAGTTTGTTTGCCTAGAAAGTCTGGCTTGAATGCATAATCAAACCTAAGTCTGGTGCAGTTTGAATCCATGCGAACCATAGGCTGCTCTAAAAGCAGGAAATGGTCTGCAAAGCAGGGCATTCTGGCTAAATGCAACCAAAACAAATGTACAGAGCAAGCACTAGTGTGAGTTGCCAAAGACAAATAGCCTTTAAAATCTGACGCCGCTCAACATTTGTTTACATTTCATGAAGAAGGAAGTTGCACTCATTGTCGTCTTCATGTCATTTCCTCTTGTGATTCTTGGTGCAGCGCCCCCTCAGGCCAGGGGGGGAACAGGCTCATCTAAAGGTTTGGTTAAATTTCATACAGTCCAGTGTGAAAGTGAAATGCAGCAACAGAAAATGCACCAAATGTTGCAATCAATCAAATCAGGTGGACTATCAGATGTGAAAACTCCACCTGCTAGTGGCCACATTCTGAGTCATGAGAACCACATCCATGCTGTTGGTGGATCGTTCAGATTTCATCGTCAGATTCCACATGGTGCCTCATCCTTAGGGTCTGAGCTGTTTCCTCTCACGTATTTTTTGCTCACTGTATTCCTTTACCAATCATATGCTTTCTGCTCTCTTCAAAATTTGACTCCACTTTGTCTACAAAATGGCGGCCACTCTCAATCTCATCAGTGCTGCATAGAAAACGGTTGAGCGTACTTGTGTCTCTGACTACGGCGAGTGAAGTACGTCCGAGTATGTCCAAGTCTTAAACCAGAACTCTGCCTCAGAGTCACTCCTCAACACACAGCTCTTGCATACTGGTGCTTAAATCCTCAATGGATTTGGGGATAAAGGCAAGTTGTTCCTGCCTGATGCTGAATTTTAACAAGGTGGAGACACAATTCTTCCTCTCTGAGCATGAAGCGGGAATACTGACAGGAACTTCAGAGTGATTTGACACAGAGGGAATGGGCGAGGGGGGTTCACATGCACTCATCCTTCTATCTCCGTCATCTGTCTGTGATCATTAATGGTTAAACATCTGAAGCGTTGCTATTATATGAGCATGGAAAGTTATTAAAACACTCACACACACATACACACTGAGGCCCTGCCCTCAAGTCTCTCTGTGTTTAAGGATTGTGCTCTGATAGTGGTGAGGAAATCAATGAAGGGCCTGAGAGCAGCCGGTCTGGCAGACTTGACACGCAACAGAGGAAGGTAAATTATTGGAACTTTAATTACTTTGATCCGTCATGCATTGTAGCATTGTGTCAGGGAAGTCAATGCCATGACAGACGCCGAACAAAGGCCAGCGCCGCATTTTCATAACATCTTCACTCCCTTTTCCTAATGCCTGATTAAAGCCAGGGTGTCGAGGACCACAAGCCCCCCAGCCCCTCTGTTTTTGTTTTTTTCCCCCTTCCTTTTGCCTCCATGCACTGATTTAGAAACTCATTTTGAAAGCTCTGTTTACCCAAGTCATTACTGAAGTCAGGGATTGAATGCCGGTCCATTATGGGCATCTGCACCACGGCTTTACAAACAAGCACAATGCGGCGTCCTATCGCCATTATCACATTGTTTGACCGTAATGTATCGCTGTTTCTTTTCACCCATAAATACAAGTCCGTGTTTTCAGCTAAATTAAGAAGGATTTGCCTCCACAATGAAGCCTGTCCTTTTCTGAGTGGAGACACAAGAACACAATGACCAAAACACCCACAAAGAAAATGAGCAGGAATGAGAAACTCCTTTTTTAATCATCAAAGAGGGCACAAAATTACTCCTTTTCCCCCTTTTTCATGAATATTCCCGCACTTAGCGCTGGGGATGAATCTGCGGGATTGTTCTCAGAGCTGATAAATACCCAGCATGTGTGGTAATTTAGAAGTGCACATTAATCTCCAGTCGTGTCCTGAGACGGGAAGGGAAAAAAGGTAACTGATATGCAGTAAATGAGCACCCACCCTTCCTGGAAAAAATGGTCAAACTGCAATTTGTGAGCTGAACAGGAAAGGCTTTGTTTTAATTAAGTGTGGTTAAGTAGTTGGTCTGGAAAGTAAAAAGGAGAAGCTCAGAAATTGTCAGCCATCATCAAGAAAGGCCCGCCACTCTTCACTGGAGTCTTAATTCATTAGTGGATCAGGGATTTGCTAACTTCAGACCTCATCATCCCCTAACAATCCCACTGATGGTTTTTATTTCATTCCTTTTGCATTTTGTTCTGCAGTTTGGGATAATCCTGCACAATGTGACCAAACGGTCTGAAGGACACATTCATAAAGAACGCCAAGGACGTTAATGTCTCGTTCCACGTGTGTTTTATGAATGCAAATCATAAAGGATGGCCACAAAATTAAAACAAAGGAGAATAAATGGACAAATGGGAACAAAGGAAGACGTAAATGCATGTTACTAACCTTCCCAAGCTCATTTGAAAGTGTAAATTACCTCCCAAAAGTTGTTATTCAAACAATTCATTCCAAATTTGTTGTCCAAATTTTCTATTCCAGCACCATGTGTTTGGGACCGTTGTACTCTCTAAAAACCCAACTGTGACAAAGTTTCAACCAGCTTACTGGGAATTTCAGGAGGTTGAAAGAAGTTTTCCATTATTCCTTTTTCCGTGTTCACGGTACTCTTACCGCAGTACTGACAACAAAATATTGGACAACATTTGGCAGAACCAACGCCTCGTTTCAACTGAGTGGTATGGCAAGCCTGTTTACGGTCAGGAAAGAGTTTCCAACACTAGTCGGACTCTCACTACAAGTAACTCCACTCTAACTGAACCGTACCGCCATCCTATAGAGCTATAGCTGAAGGAGGAGCAGGATCGGTTGTTTAAAGTGGCTGAAATCAACTGGAACTGGTAGTTTTTCTACAGTTTGGTCTGTACTTCACTTTAGAGTTGTTGCAGGACAAAACCAGATACAGATTTTACACCTGGGAGCAATAGATGTCTCTGAAACGTAACACCAACTTTAGAAACTGTTTAACCCAAAGTAAGAGCGGATGATGAAGTAAATGTCATCTTTTTGAGTAAAACTTGTAAAGATGCTCAAAAGACAGAAAAAAAAATCATAGTTCTCTCTTAATTTGTATTGATGGCCTGAAAGAAACCAGCGTGCTTTGCAGTTCTGTAAGGGGGAAGATGTTTAAGTGGAGATTAATTCAAATTTCTGCTTGCTCAGTACTTGTAAAACTAAAGCAATTTATATTCCTTCTCCTAACGATCCCCCCTTTCTCTGATTGCGGTAATGTAATCTAATTGTAATTATGATACTATCTGAATCATGCAGACCTTAACATGATTGGAGCTACTCATTGCATTAAAAACTAATTTTTGAATAATGATGAAAGGAGCACTGGAAAATGTGGAAGTATTACATTTTTTCTTTATCTCTGTTTTGTGGGGGGATCTTGTTCTCCCTCTCATCACCTCACCCCGTCTCTTACTCTCATCCCCCCAATCCGCCTGCAGTCACGGTATAAATGACAAGGAGGGTATTTTGAGAGTGGCGGGAGGAGGTGAGGGGGGAAACGGACCACCCCAATTAAATGTATCAGGCTCATCAATTGCTGCAGGATAACAGTTCACCACTGCGAACAAGTTCACTGTCGTCCCACGAGGTTTAGCTTATCGTTTGCCTCCTACGCCATGCGCTACGCCTCGAACACAACACCCCGTTCACCTCAGCCAATCAGAGTGCAGGAGGGAGGGAGCGCATACCCTGCTGGGATGATAAGAGGGAAGTAAAACAGCTGCACAAAGTGTTGGTGACACCACAACGGCCTCTCTGCGTTTGATGTGAAAAGGGGAACTTACTGAGGAACTTAAAGTGTGCTTTAGAATAATAATCTCATATTGAAAGTTCATAGGTTTACTTCTGAAAGAAGTTGAGATGTACAGGTGAAAGGATGTACTTTCCCTGCTTTCTATGTTTGTGATTTCTTGCAGACATTAGAAAATTAAACGTCTTGTTTTTTGTCGAACTGTAGGAGTTTAGATAATGACAGACAGCCCTAATTTTCGGCTAAATTTTAAATAAACTGAGTTGTTCAATTTAGTGGGGTTTTATGAATAAGATGCATTACTGTTCAAAAGTTTTATTACCCATTTTTTTGGACAATAGTCGCTTTTGCAATCAGCTTACAGTCTGTCAAAATAAGAACAAATATCATGCATGTGAAAAGCAGAGTTCAAAGTGTCATAATCTTAAAGCTAAACTAATTTTAGCTTTCTGTCAAATTCTGCTGTGTTTAAAATGTGGGGAAAAACATTCTGAACAAGGTATGTCAAACTATTCAATCAAAACTAGCTCAACTAAGCTAAGTTAAACTAAAATAATTTAAGGAAAACAAAGTTAGGATTACATAAAATAAATGTCATAATAAGCTAAGAAAATGTAAACAAAGCAAAACTACCACAATCTAAAAAAAAAAATCAACAAATCAAACTAAAATAAGCCAAACTATAAGCTAACTAAAGCTAAGGTAAGCTAAAGTAAATTAAGCTACAATAAGCTGACCAAGGCTATGATAATTGAAGTTAAAGTAAAGTAAAATAAGGTAATTTAAGCTAAACAAAACTGAGAAAACCTCAGCCAATTGTAAATGAGCAACAAATAAGCTAAAACAAGATAAAATAAGACAAGCTACATTTGGGTAAAGTAGGCTAAGCAACATTAAAGTGACCAAAAGCCTAATTAGGTTAAATTTATTTAAGGTAAGCTAAGATGAGATAGGCTAAAGCAAATCTAATTAAGCTACAGCACAAATAAGCTAAACTCTATTATAAAAGGGAAAGCTAACTATGTATGTTAAGTTAGCCAAGGTAAGCTAACATAAGCTAGACCAAGCTAAGGTAAAAATATAATAAGGACTTTTACTATCGTTTACACTACAGTATCTGGAAAATAAAATAATAAGTTCATCTTATAGTGAAAGCCCAGTGTTTAAAACTTAAGTTAAGCCACATCATTTGACATTTTTTAGGTATATTCAGAAATAATAAAACATCTGTCCAAACACAAAGGTTAAACACGTCTTTCACATTATATTTTATATGTTGAGTGTCATTTTTAAAAGATTAGGCTGTTTCAGTTCAGGCTTATATTGTAACTTGCTGACATACATAGTTCTGCTTGTAAAGGCCTCACCATACATTCAGTAAATTACTGCACAATCTGTTCTGGCTGCAGCCCAGAAACACTCTGGTCCAGCTTCAGCACTAAACGGATCAGGAAGGTGCTGCACCTGCAAGCCACATCAAACTTAAACCTCTGGGTTAAGGATCATTTTTATCAGAATATGACTCTTTGAAATCTCATTTGAGGCCTCCAATGTGAGCCTTTTTTCCCTGCAGAGAAATGCAGACATGAGCCAGAGGACAGGGAGGCTCAGATATTTCTCAGCTTTTCTTGCAGCTGAAGGTAAATCACTTAACGTATGAAATGAGGTGGCACCCAGACACTCTGATAGCCTCTTTGGTGCATTGAGGAACCTTAAAATCAGTTATTTACCTGCAAATTTCCACTTCTCATAACAGGTACAGCCTGTTCTTACGGAACAAATTTGTTTGGAACAAGTTGAGGAATGGAGGAAATGCTTCCAAACACGATTTAATGACAACAAAAAAGTTCAGCATTGGTTTGTAAATTTTGTGCACAGATATATGGTCACAAAAAAAATAGCAGAGTCCACTTCACATTAGCTGAAAAAAGCTCATTATTATTTTAGTAATGAATTATTCTGACATTGATTAATCGAATAAAAAACATAATTTTTCATTTCACCTCTTAAACTTATTTTATACAATTGTCAGGATCTGTGTTTCTGTGAGTCTCTGTCTCTGCGTCCCCGTTAATTGTTTCCCAGGTGTGTCGTTCCCTTGATTACCTCATGTGTATTTAGTCTCCCCTGTTGTCTGGTCCTTGTCAGTTGTTTGTCTACGCCAGTAGAACTGTCAAGTCCTGGTTAGCTTAGCTCTTTGTTCTTTGTCGGTTCCAGTAGAACTGTCAAGTCCTGGTTAGCCAAGTTTGCGTTGTCAGTCTGTTGTAACAGTTGCTACCGGTATTAGCTGAATGCTACTTTCTGCCGTGCTGCCTGTGTTTTGGACTGTCGAGCTCTTAATTAAATTTATCATCTACACCATACCTGGGTCTCAGCTTCTCTCCTCACCACCATCAACCCCACTTCATGACAACAATATCAGAAGTACAATGTCTATTTTAAACTAGAAAATTACATTTTAATTGCCTAAATTGTGAGAATATAGCATTCTTGTGGTAAAATGTGTTTAGAGATGAAGGTTTTATCTTAAATACAAAATGTTCATAGATTTGTACTGTTTAGGCTTAGTTATGCCTCTGAATATGTTGTTTTTCCAGCAAATTACCTGTTTTTCTGTCTTTATACTCTAATTCCAATTGATTACTAAATTAGTTGACCATTATTTCAATTAATCGAAATTCATCACAATTAATTCAATTTATTGTTTCAGACCTCTGCAATAATTTAAAGCTTGGATGTTTTATGGATAGATCTCAGTTTTCCTAATAAACTTTTCAAACTCTGTCCTCACACAAGTTTCCTATGAGATTGAGGTCTGGGCTTTGACTAGGCCACCCCAGAACTTCCTGAACTGACCAGTCTTTGACATTTTAAAGACTGGTCCCTTCTGAAGCCTCACACACCTGCACACCTGAAGTGTTTCTCTTGACAAAGCAGCTGTTTAGTTTACAAACCTGCCTTGAAGACAGAAAGCACAGATTTTGTTCACATGATTCATGCCGTGCATTTCTCAACTTCCTGTGATGATAAGCAGCTGATTCCACCCACAGTGAAAAGATTCAGTCTTCCTATTGAACATCTTTCTTTTTTTATAGTTACACAGGCATCGTTATACATTTCTTGTAGTTTGATAAGCTCTCCATTATGATAAATGTTCTTTTAAGATGAAAATGGAGGAGTAAAGAGTTGTGTTCAGTTTTACTCAGATTGTCACCTGAGCAGCACCTGATTCCAGCAACCAGGGGCATGAATCCAGTCAAAGATCCCAACTGTCTTTAACATCGCTGAGGGATACGAGATCCTGCCCTGATTTTTTTTTTTTCAAGAAGCCCCTCCAACCCCACAAGTCCATCTGTGCACTGTGTTTTTTTCTGTCTGTGTAATAGTTCGTTCAGCCATGGAAAACGTGCAGATATGCAGCTTTCCTCAGCCTCCCGATGCCCTGCTTCCTGCCTCTGCGCCACCTGGGTGCCCGAGTGGCTCGGAGGCGAGGATGTGCAGGATGTGGGGTGAGCGCTGTGCATCTGAGTTTATCTGCTGGAGGCATGAGCCAGATTTCACTGAAATATGAAGCACTTGAGGCGAACACACAGGCCTCCCTGTGTCTGGGATCAGCGCTAGGTGTCACGTTTTTAAACACTCACCTCACCAGGAACTGAAACCGGACTGTAGCGATTAATCGGTTTAATCTTCAACAAAGGTAATTAATTTCTCGAAAAAACAGCACACTCAGAGCAGTAATTAATCCAAAACTGTATAGGCTAACATTTTACATTTAAGATGAAAAAATAACCTTTGTCTGTAAATATGTTGTACCCAAAACTCCTCAAGTTGCATTTTTGGTTTCTCCCAGTTCAAATTCTGTAAAAGAAATCTCCTATAAGATGCTTTTTTTTAACCAAATTATTAATCAGTTTAGTAGAAAATGTAATCATCAGGTCAGCCCCATACTGTATTAATGTTAAGTCAAGCATTCAGAGTTTTTGTTTTTGCTAAAGAAAACCTATCTGGTTATGATTTGGGCAATAAAGTGTTTAGTTTCCTGTATAAAAAATAAATTGTTTGATATGCATTTTTTGATCTATTTCTAAAATATCAAAAATAATTTTTTCATTATCCAACTAATCGATTAATCAGAATAAATGATTAATCGATAACTAAAATGATCATCTGCATCTTTAGAATAGAAACAGGAATGATTTTTGTCACCGTTTGATTCACCACCTCCAGGTAAAATCATTTGAAAATCCAGTCCTCATCTTTTCTGGAAACAGAGGCGATTATTCTCTGATTGTAGGTGTGTCATCATGCCCTCAACATATGGACCTTAACATAATCCCCTGCCACCGTGAAGAAGCTTCCACCTCATGAATGAGTCGAGTTCAGACAGCGGTGCCGGAGCCGTAGGTGTAATTTACTGATGATACCAATCTGAGCTCATTGTGCTTCCTTAAGTACCAGGGGATTAGTTTCTGAGGAGCCGCGGAGAGAGGTTTTATTCAGCGTGGAAGGGTTACAGGAGAGCCGGAGCCTTGATGAGACCGGATGATCAGGTTCCGTCTCTCTTAAGACTCGAGGGTTTCATTTTTTGTCCTGATTGGACTCTGGACGAGAGAAAGAGAACTCACGTAAGCGCTTGTCTGAGCCACAGCACCCGCTGCAGAACTACTAATAAACCTGGACTTGGCACACGAATGTCCACTGCTGCGCAAAAATTGTTTTCTTTGCATTCTTGTTTGCATTTTCAGCCCAATCCTTTTGCCTGAACAGAATAGAGCTCGAAGAATCATTTTAAAAGAAGGGGAAGTAGTTTGTGGTGGTTATGGAAGCTCTGTGTCCAGGTTTGTTGCATTTATCTTTTAAAATTAGAGGCTTGTTGGAAATCAACAAAAGACTTGTGCTTTCTTTTTTTCTCATTGTGGAATGCATAACTCGATTAAAATTTCTAGTCAAGTTAAATGACTAGTAATGAATTAATTACATTTTAATCAAAAATTATCAACAAACAAGGCAACAATTTTAATTCTAAACCCCTCTTTGCCTCCTTTTTAATTCCAGTTCGTGCAATTTTATGATTAATGGAAACACAGCTGTAGAGTGACATCATCTTTACAGGACGACTCTACTTCCTTTTGAACTTTTGATGAAATGAAAACAACTTAAAGTGAGTTTAAGGAGCCCTGGAGTCAGCTAATATCTGGTAGTAAAACCAGGCGGCCTTGAATTGAAGGGAAAACCCCACCGGTCTCTTAGCAACAGCATCCTCTGCCTCTCCCTCAACATGTCAGGAACCTTTGCCCCTCTCTGCCTCCAGGAAGTTTCTCCGGGTGTCTTTTACACCTCTGCTCCTTCCTGATTGGCTGAGGCCTTCAGCTGGCTGTCAGCCACCTCCCTTAAGGGAACCTGGCTGATCTGGAGGAAGAGGAAAAAGAAAAAACACAGAATTAGGGGGGAAAGGAAAATCAATTTTAAGCTCACACGCCCCACTGGGTGCCAAAGCTACTTCGGGGATCCTGAAGGATGCCTGAGCTGACAGGATCTGACTTCCAGAGGTAGAGAGGTGACAAAGTCTATCAGGAGCGGAGGGCAGCGGGGAGGCCTGGGAGGGCTAACCTGTTCTCTGAGATGGCTGACCTGGCGCCGTATTGAACCGATTCATCTCCCAGCAACGCCAAAGGTGGCACCAGGGAATCAGAGAGGCAAAGAAAGTTGTTACAAGAAAAAATGGAGAGAGAGGAAAGGAGGGGGGAGGAAAAAAAGAGAAGAAAGTGGCAGAATTCAGGGGTGTAAATGATGAATTACTTTTCATCAAGTGAAGGGAAACATTCTCCGGAACAATCCAGAAAACGGAGCAGGGAGACTCTGACCTCGTGCTTCAGAGCAGCCAATATCTTCATTCAAGAAGACAACCATGAAATTACACAGAAAATGGGATTGTCATGAGCGGGCCCTTGAAAATCTTGCTGTACAGTCATTACGGCGCTGGAGAGAGCCTTCATCCACACATCATACCCTGTAAGGGAAGGGAGGCAGGGTGTGCGTCCGCCGGGACAGCGGCTCTGAAAATGAGCAGGTCGGGGCTGAGTTTAATGGAAAGAATCATTTCCCTGTTTTCTTACCTCCCCGCTCAATGTGTCAGGTATTAAAACATCTTGTTCAGGTCCAAGTCCATTCTCGGAGGAAATGGCACAATTAACGAGCTCACATAGAAGAAATTACAGACAAAACAAAAGGTTTTTGAGAGCAGCTGCTAATGAGCAATCAAATAATAATTAGGAGAACCAAGCAGAGGAAAAACAACACTAGATGTTCAGGTTATTCTCTTAGAGGGAACTTAAAAAAACATGTTAAAATCTTGGTTTTCATTGTGCGCAGGGTGGAATATATTAATATTTCAATAAGAAAAAGGCTTTAACGTTTGCTTTAAAGTGTTCAGAAGAAACGTCTGGAGGATTTTCTAAAGAGAAATTCACAAAAACCATCAGAAAACACAGAGCTTTGCTACTGGAAATCCATTAAAATGTCCTGATAAAGCTTTAGTTTAATGTAAACCACAAACTTCACCATGATTTTAGTTGGATTTTTATGAAGTAAAGCTAAACTTTGACACTGTTTTCACCTGTTCAGTAGTTTAATGTCAGGCTAAGATCAAGGAAAAGGTCAGGAAGAAAGTTATGAAGAAATTTGAAGCAAGATTAAGTTTTTAAATTTCTCATTAGTCCAAATGAGCTGCAAAGAATTTGAATTACATTTTAGTTTATTGGGTAAATGTATGCATTATTATTCACATAATTCATTAAATAAAAAAGTAAATTAAATTCAATACATGTTAAAATCATAAAAACATATTTTTGGTTAATTATTTAATAGCTCTTGTAGTATGGAGTTAAATCAATAAACACATCATTAAGTCATTAATTAAATGTTCTATAAAATAAGTAAATATTTAATTTAATGTTTAGATTATTTATTTAATACACAGTTTTTTAAATATGTCATTAAATAATTACATTTATGGTTGATACAGATTATTAACTAGATGTGTATTTACAATTATTTCAAGGGGCGGAGCTTATATGAATGTAGCTTCTGATTGAATAAACGGCTAAAGGGCTATTCCAGCTAATTACTTCACTACTCTGAGCATCTGTTATCTAATCTATTTTGAAAACTGTGAAAATCAGACATTTCTAACCTGAACTAAACATTCTGATCCTATAATAAATAATTTAAACCCAATTTTTAATTTGTGAGTTTAATAAAGTTGTTTTTCGGACATTATGAGCCACACTAGAACAGTTCCAGCTCAGAAATGGTGATACTGAAGACACTTTAAACCTGGACTAAGTTATTCTGCAGAATCATTCAAACCCAGTTAGTGAAATATTTATCTGACTTGTTATAAAAGTTTCAAAGTTAAGCTAGTAAACAATGTTTCCACATCTTTTTCTGAAAGCATAAAGCTCTACAATGTCTTCTCAAAATCATTCAACATTCTTCTTTTTCATAATTTCTCTACGTTTTTGATAAACTGAGAACTTAGCATTACGACAAAGAAGCAACTGAACATTTTAGTTTGGTTTTCAGTGACAAGCGTTAAAAGAAAACCAAATCTCATCAAGTGATTTGGACCAAAGTAAATAAAATATAGGTGTAAAAACTTCCTTATACATGCTTTTTATAAAGTACTTCGGTCTTTCATCAAGTTAGTGATGAACTATTAGACTCTCATAATGCTTTCATTTAAGACAACAGACTCATTGTTTTGAGCATGAATGTCGGTTCTTCATTGAAGTAAGGCTGGAAACTTTAGCAGATTCCTTCAGTAGGAGAAGTGGAAGCTGTCTGAGTTCGGGGGGAGGTTTATCTCTGAACGCCTGGCCCTGAATGCTGACTGCTCTCTCTGAGAACAGAATTAACGAGACGGAGAAAAAAAATAGGACTTCTTTGCACACAAGCAAAGTGTCCGTGGAAAGTATTTTTGAAGGATCTGTAATTTTCCAAGTGCTCTGCATTTAAATGTCCCTTTTATTCCTAAACAGCCTTAAGACACTTTTCAAACTGCTCGATTCACATAATTAGATGGGGCCGACAGATGACTCTCTTCCTGTGCCACGGAGCCATTAGAAAAGGGGTCATTCTCCTCGCAGAATGGCTACTGTTCTCGCTTGTCATTAATTTGCCACTTCAAAGCAGCGAGAGCATGTGACGCCACAGACAAATGGAATAAGTTACACTTATCTCAAACGGCCATTACAGCTGCAAACTTCTCAACTCCAATCACACTCACTTTTTAAGTCTCTTTAGAGCGTCGCTCGTGTTCTCTGGTTTATGTCAGAATAAAGCGCCCATGGAAATCAAACACCAGGGTCATTCTTCTCTCCACTGCAGAAAGGAGAAATTCCTCTGATTGCATGTAGAGCCACAAGTTTTGGCTGCATCATCAAGAGCTTTAAGGTGTGAGATTCAGGCTGTCCAAGAGAATCAGGATTGCCCTCTAATCAGAACGATGTTTCTGCCGGTTTAGAGCTTAATTAACATCGGCAGGATCTTTTGAAGACCGATACAGTAGCCAAGAAACTGGAGTTCAAAGATGGAAAGTAGAAGAGTGCTGGACTGAAGTATTGGCCATTTTTACAAAATGCCACTCTGTAGGTTTCCTCTAATTGAAAGAGGCAACCTCCTTTAACCCACTTGAAAATGTGGGTTAAAGGAAGCGTGACAAGTTCACAAAAGGATTTACGTTTAGGTGACTTGGACAAAGTTTTAACAGAAAAGAATCTGGGTGTAGTAAAAGACTCTGACCTGAACCTTCAGCGCCACATAAAGACGGTTTCAAAGCCGACCTTCTGTCGCCTGAAGAACATTTCCAGGATTAGAGGACTAATGTCCCAAAGAGATCTAGAGAAACTCATCCATACGTATCTACTCTAAACCCAGCTGTTTGGCGTTGTTGCTGAAATGTGCTGTACAAATAAAATTTTATTTGATTTTTGATTTGATAAGAAGTCAAGATGGTGTCTAGAAACCACTTTGCTTGAAGTCCAGGTCCATTTCTGTCTTAATCCACTTTACTTTGATAAGATTTAATAGCGATGAATGATGCACACCAGCGTCTTTCTCCTTTAAATCCACCCTCCATCTGTTTGCACACACAGTCTGTTGTTATTGCATCACACCTTTGACCCTTGAACCAGGCTAACCTTTACATATAGTGTTGTATGTAAAGATTCTCAAACTAATTTTAAAACCAGAGAAGACCAAAGTCCAGTTTTTCAGTGATGGTTTCATTCATAGAGGGAAACGGTGGGTCCAGTGTGAACAAGTAATTACCCTTCAATCCTGGTTGACCCTCCCCTGGAAGCAACAACCATCATGAAGTAAAGCTAAGCCTGGTTTGCTTTGGCTAAATTTTGAAGACACATCAGGGCTTAATACACTGACTGACCTGAAAAAGCCAGAAGAAAAGATACTAATGGACATCTGGGTGACGACTTTGGACTTTGAAGACCAAACTCCAAACCAACAAAAGACTTTTTAAAGACTTGATTACAGACACATCTTGAGCTCTTCTAAGACGGCGAGCGGTTAGGACGTTGTGTGTTTTTACAGTAGAGAGCCGGAGTACCTTTATATAAGACAATTTATAATGCACTTTGCTTTACTTGATTTTATTGTCCCTTCGGGGAAAATTTTGCCTCGCAGCAGCCATTAAAAATACAACAGAAGACGTGCTTCAAACAACTTATATGAAGGGATGGAGCTGCATAATAACACAGTTGCTCATTACACACTGATTAAAATAGCAGAGGGATGTCACTACATTTTAAGTCGTAATTCAAATGAATTTTCAGATCATCTTTGTACACACTGGCCTGAGCTAAAATGAGGTAAAATACTCGAAATCCTCGTCCTCCTCCTGCTTTAGTTGTAATTTGTAAAACGTGTGGAGCACAATGGCCTTCTGTCCTGAGCAACAGTTTATCAGCGTCCCCTCCCCGTGTCTCCACACACGGCTCTTTGTCAGAGCCCCTCCGAGGCCCGCCAAGGTTTCCTCTTTCCTCTCTGAGATGTTTGAAATGCTATCAAAGTGCTGGCGTCTTCATCAAAGAGTTGCACTTTAAAGAGTTCCACCTTTGCGGCTGCCTCCCCCCCCAACGCCTTGTCTCGCTTTAATCTGGCAGGGCTTTGGCAGTCAAAGGTAAATAAGTGTGAAATGGGACATGTGTTTTCCATCGTTTCTCTTTGTCACACATGTTCTCCGTTCTCCGTGATTAACATTCCACCTACTTCAGGTCCCCCCTCTGTTCTTGGCGCTCCTTGGAACGCCTCGCGCAGGTTAGCCTGCCAAAAAACCCTCCCTGGCCACCTGGAATTACAGAGCCTACACTTCCTGTCCATCTGAGATCCATCCAACCCATCACAAACGATTCTGGCGTTTGAATTTCATCCGTTTGATCGATTGTTTATTGGTCCTAGCAGGACAGTGGTGATTATTTAAAAAATAGGCCTGCAAATAGATTTTTTTATGTCCTGAGAACATCATAAGACAAGAAAATCCCCAGCTTCTTTTATACATCAGGCGAAATTCCTGAGATGTGTTTTGATACAAGCAGGGGAATGTGGCTAAAGAGGTCCGGCCAGCTGGGAATCACACGGGGAATTCACAGCTAGGGGCATCAGCACCCATGTGATGAGCAACCCCTCACCGCCCGACTCCCAGGTCACCCCGAGCGATATTCCTCTGAAGCAGACGGCTGGAGATTTCCCCTCGCCATCCGACTCGCCTTCGGGGGCTGGAGGTTGGCAGCGGCGCAGCAGTTGTTTTGCTTACCTTCCACTCCAAGAGACTCCTCCAAATGCCGCTCAGTGTTTACCTATTTATTTCATCATTTGTTTTGGCAGGCCTGTCACATTCGAGGCTGTCTGGGTAACTATCCAAAACCAGTTTCTGATGGACGTGTGCTGCGCTTCATGATGATAGGCTGTTATTTTTAAATAGGACTGATGAAATTACTGCAGTTCAGTTGGACAGTTTGATACAAGGGACGATCTTTTACAACCCAGTTGTATTTTATATTTTCAGAGATTTAAAATGTCAGTAATGGTCCTGAAATTATTTAAGGCTTACCTCAAGTGAACAAAAGATACACCATAAACTAATCTAAGGTAGAAATGTTGCCTAGAAAAGTAAGTACACCCTTTGAAGTTTTTCATAAATTTTAAATAGGAAGGTTAAAGCCGGGTTCTCCCAATTAAATACACCAAATTAAATACTCAAAGTTTGCTGCTGCATATTGTACAGATGTACAATGTCGAGATAAATCAGCAAAGTCTTAAGAGAATCAATTGTAGCTGCCCATCAACCTGTGAAGGGTTGCTTATTTATTTACAAACAATATCTAAACACTTTAGACAGGTTTCTAGTAGTAGACACACCTGCCAATTGAAAAATTAAATGGCTGCACAAGCAACGTCCTCTAGACAGATGAGACCAAAGTAAAGATGCCAGGCTATAATGTTGAAATAAGAGTAGATGCTGGTTTTACTGTCTGAGTGTAGGGGTGTGCTTTTTTAGCCACTTTTTATATGGCAAGTCTTTCCCAACATTTGAGTTGTGTGTAACTCGCCCAGCAGCCAGATTTATCTGCTGCTTACATGTTTTTTTTCAACTGAACCTCTTTAATAGTGAATAAAGAACGTCCTTCATCAGGTCATTACAATCAAACATTTGTTTGGAAGTGGGCTGCGGCTCCCTCCTCCCGAGAGCTTACCTCCATATTCTGAGTCCTTGTACCTTGGCAAGCAGGTCCAGCCATATGGCAGAACTAAACGTCGATTATGAGCCAATCTCATATATCACACACATATTTGATAAAGCTGGATATTCATCACTGGCGTAGCGCGTTGCGTTTTTTTCCTTTTCCCGCTCTGACTGCTAAGTACTGACAGATTTATTGCCTACCTACAGCGTCACTGATCCAGAAATATCAAATGTGTTTTAGGATTGTGCCAACTCCCTGTCTTTTTGTCATTGAGGCCCAAATGTTACATGCTGGTTGCAGACGTGAGTCTTTGACATGTGGTTCCCAGAGCATCGTTTTGGGTTCTACATGCTTGTTATCCTGAGAACCTCTGGGGGTTGCAGCTGAATCCAGACTCAACTCTTTGTTTTTTTTCTCTGGTTTCTCAGCAAACTAAGTTCTTGGTCCAGTTTGTCAACCTGTTTGTGGCTCTACCTGCAGTGCTAGCATAGCATTGCAATCACAGACGTCTATGTATCTTGGGATTTTATGTCACAGAAGTAGTGAACGCTGAGATTTATCCAAACAATCTCAATAACAATTTGAAATGGTTTGGATGTATTTGTGAACCACCTCTTATGTCCCAAAAAACATTGTACTGCAATATTAGTCAACCTGTAAACATTTGTCCTCTGTCTTAGTCTTGGAAGGTCCGGTCTTGGTTTATGTTTTGGAAGGTCCTGCTTTGGTCTTAGAAGATCTGGCCTTGGTCTTGGACTGAGACCAAGGCCAGATCTTAGAACAAATCCAAGTTTGGTCTTGGTTTTGGAAGGTTGGGTCAAATACCCAAGGTTTTTAACCCAATACTCAATAAGATATTACCCAATACCCATTACCCAATAGGTTATTGGACCCAGTAGACTTGAAAGGTTTGATCTCGGTCTTGAAAGGTTTGGTCTTGGTCTTCAAAGCTTTGGTCTTGCTCTCGGTTTTGGTTTTGGAAGGTCCAGTTTTGGTCTTGGGAGGTCTGACCTTGATCTTGGAAAGGCCAAAACCAAAACCTATATTTAACACAATGGCTGCAAAACATTCTTAAATTGCCAAAATATGGAGAAGAAAAATTCTGCTGGACTGGAGAAAACAATAAATATTAAAAGAGCAGATGTTCTGAATTTTTAGTCATGTTGTTTTCAAATATATCTCAAGATATGCAGCAGGCTGTGCATACATATCAGAGCACATGTTTCATCTGTCATGTCATAATGATCAGAAAGCCTAATGAGTGACACGGATATGATGATTACCTATGTGCACGTATTTGCAGGAGCAGCTCAGAGAGGCTGCCACAGTGCTGCAGTTTATTAATTCAGCTCTTAATTAGTCATAATTTTATACAACTAATTTTCTCAGGACGCATTAAATAAACATAGACGTCTAATTAGAATATTGTGTTAAACTTGTTGGATGCAGCGCAGGCGAGTCGTGTTCATTATCAGCCGAATACCTCAGCAACTGATACCGCCTTGAGCTGAACAGTCAGACTGATTTGCATACACAAATACTCCTGTGTATGTATGAAGATTGTACATTAATAGTACAAGCTGTAATACCTGGAGAAGAAAGTGATAATGTGGAGGTCAAAGGTTAAAGCCACAATTAATTGTGTATTTCTGTGACTATATTAGGGATTTTTTTACTCTCCTGAAATATTGATTGGACTGGTAATGAATTAAATGTATCCGGAGCTCCACTGCAGTCTGGAAAAGTATTTTTCCAGGTCTGGATAAGCATGGAGAGAGATAGTTTAGTGCAGGATAGTATCGGTTTAGTCCATGTCTCTTTGTCTACAGGAAAAATATCTGAATTTCTTAAAAATATGTGGTTCCATCCATCCATCAGGTTTCAGTTTTAAAACTCTTCCTTGTGACCAAAAAGACATTGTAAACTCTTCAAATTTACATCTGGAAAAGCAACGATTATGGATGTGAAAAATAGGTAGTATTATCCTATATTCAAATCTGGTTTTTCCTTCTTGACCAGCATCTTGACACATTGTGGCTCAGCTCAGTCAAAGATCCGTCCTGAGACGCATAAATCCAGTCCGGTCTACCTGCAGTCATTGAGATGCTTTGCAGCCTGTGGCAATCACCAGCAGGCGCCAGCCGCCGGGCAGCGGTGCAGGCGAGCAGTAGGGCAGCGCATTAATGAAATGTTAATGGCAGATTTAAGACCGAAATAGCCAGGACTCCTGCATGAGTTCATTAGTATCGCTGCGACACGCTGGGGCAAATGACAACACAACCAACACCTCCCCCTCCATCCAGACCACAGGGCCGCTGATAGCATGCAGGTAGATGGGTCTTGTAGTTGGGAGGGGGGTGGATAGAAACCCCCGATGATAGACCTGACCTCTGCATGCTGGATGCTGGGGGGGGTCAGCAAATGATTTACAAGTGAAACACAGGGGCCAAAGCTTGACTAAATGGCTCTCTGTTTGATGGATGGGAAGAATGAAGGGCAAATTTAGGTTCTGCTGGTGTTGCTCTGATCAGCTGAGTTTTGTTTTATTAGGTTATCAGTGTAGGATGTCAATGTGGACAACAATATGTTGTCAAAAGATAATGAGAAGACTGCTGCTAAATTGATGGACATCAACACATTCATCAATTTAACTAGTTTCTTAGGAAACTAAGATTCATTCAGGCTAACTGGACAACGTCATTGGAAAAACTTTGACTGGCAATTTCAGTAACAATATTCAGATGGTAGAATCAGGACTTGGTGAACATTGCTTGAAACTGTGGCTCCATCGTGTCTTGAATCAACTCTTAAAGCTAGTGGTGGTGGTATAATATTGATAGGGCTGTTTTACTGGGACCCTTTAAGCCTCTTAATACCAAACAAGCATCATTTAAATACCACAGGTTTGTTGATGATCATCTCTTTAAGACCACGGTTTTCTGATAGCTACTTCTGGCAGGATAAATCTAACTTTTCATGGTCCGATGAAGTTTTAACCTGACACCAAGGCTCCGACCCGACTGTCAATGCACAACTGGACTAAATAAAATGAGTGTTCTTGATACAGATGACTCCAATTCAATCTTACCCAGAGGAAATCTTACCCAACTTAGCTTCCTACAGAGGAAGCTAAGTTGAGTCGCTTCATTGTACCCCAACAAACAGAGCATCAAGATACATGAACTATTTTTCTTTATTCTTCCTTTGCTGCTCTGTGGATTTGATTATGTGGTTCATGTAGGATGTCCGTCTCTAAATACCAATGTTGGAGTTACGGTCAACCCAACAAAAATGAAATGCTTTATGATAAACTTCTGAAATGCGGCTACTTGCTCATTAAAGTGCACCATAAATCTAAAGATCGGCTTGAAATATGTGTTTACAGTAACAGCGACCGTTTGAGCCTCATCTTAAAAAAAAAATCAACCAGGAGGTCAGAGTTGTCCAACATCCGTCTAAATGAATATTGCTCAAGATCACTCGGGTCCGATCTTGACTCGGTTTTTATTTAATTACGAGTATATGAATGCATGTCTTGCTTTGCGGTAATGCTGTTATTGCACATCATGAAAAGTGTAATTGAGACCACACAGGGCATTACGGGGCCGCATTAAGGCTGAGGAGCTGAGTGATGCGTCTGCGCTTGACACGCTGCTCCCCGTATCTTAATTAGAAACTCAGATCACAGCGTCGGCCCAACAGTCGCGCAAGCATGTTTGCATCTTTGGTGGGGGTGTGTCATAGATGGCTCTTGAGCTTCAATATACCAAAGTATTCAATAAATCGTCCGACAAATGTCTACAGATTCAAGACTGAAAACCTTGAGGAAGATAAATTAAAGCTCTTAACCTGGTAATGTCCTCTAATTAGGGGAAGCTGTAATTGGTTTAAGCATTAATCAGATTTGAACCAGCCATGGTTAAGTGTTGTGAAGGGTTTCCTCTCACAGAAAGAAAGAAAGGACTTTTTGTTGTCATAAATATATCTGTGAAGCTGGAGGCCTCTGGAGCGCATTATGTGATCATGATGACCCTGGATGTTCTCAGTCAGCTCAGTGGGAACGGTGTAAAAATAATCTGATAATGCTTTAGTCTCATTTATGTGTTTAAATAATGAAGAAATATAACATTTTGGGGAAAAAATAAAATAAATACCCTCTAAATACTCCATAAAATCAGAATTACCCCACTAATACAAGTTACTTTCATTGAACTTATAAAGTATTTTCTACATTTTACTTTCACACAAATTCATAAAACTTACATTTTCAGTTTTGATTGCTAATTTTACAGATTTGAACTTAGAAATTTAGACTGAAATTTACAAATCACTTTGACATATTTTACACTTAGTTTACAGTTAACCATAACAATTTATGGTTACAGTAACTTTTCCAGATTACACAGATGGCTTTACTTGATTTCCCAAGACACGTTTTTGGAGCTTATAGCTTACATTAAAGTAACATGTAGTGTAATTTAAGTAAAGTGACATGTTTTTATTTTGTAGGTTTTACAGGTTACTTTTGTAGTTTGCGTTCCAGGGCTTACAACTTTTTCAAATCCTACAGGTTACTGTTCTTTTAATTATTCTTTTAATTATTTGAAAACGTACCGGATTACTTGTGCACATCTTATAGATTACTTTCACTCACTCACCTTACCTCTGAAGAGCTTATAGGACACTGTCATGCATTTAAAGGTTTCTCTGGAACTTCCCCACAACAAATAAAGGATTATTTGGTTCTGTGTTTGTTATTTTTAACTGTGGCTCCTTGGCCTTGCTTATTGAGGTTTCAGTCATAATAATTTGTATCTTGAGCCCGCTGTGCTGCTCGGCCTCTGTTTACATAATTAAAACTCTGATCTACAGTGTCTTGTCTTTTTCTGGCTGGTGACATACAGTACAGCTCCTCCTCTGTTTTAAACTGTTGCCTTCATTTTGAACAAAAGGAGGGGTTTTTTTAGCATAATGAACAAAACATGCAGATCAGAAGGGAGGGGAGCTTCCATTGTTGTCTAAGTTCACAGCAGCGGCAGCCAGCAATGCGCAGTGATGTAATAGATTAAACATCACCCTGGCTTTCAGATAACAAGACCTGAGAACGGATGAGGGACTCAGTGGGGGAAGAAAAATCATATAGATGGAAGAGAAAGGTTGTCACCTTCACCTTGCATGCTTGTCATTTGCACAGCGTCAGGTCATTAAATTCACATTAGGGATCTCTGAGGGACCTCAGGATGCTGTTAGTGCACCTAAAACTGTGTGGCAGTAAAACGAATCACAACTTCCTCCTCTCTGCGATGGGGGAAAACACACATAAAAGCAGCTACGCAGCACTTTGCATTCTGACTCTGGATCATTACCGTCTCTCATGTCTGGTCCCCCCCCACGTTTTTCAGGGGTCCATAATGGAGACTGGGGCAACAGATCGACAGCGGCCATGTCCATTTGTCCATTCCCTTGAGGGCAGAGCTGGATCTGAGTCAAAGTTTTATCCCGCTGCCACCGAGATGGCATTAACTCCAGGTCTCCTGGGCCCGCTGCGTGAATCATTTATTAACAAAAACCTGCGATGGCTGTTTCAAATGTCAGATCGCGTTAGGCCAATGACACCAGATTATTCAAGTCATAAAAAAGTAGCTTTGCTGGCACACGAAGCGTTGACCTCGGGTACAATGAAAAGTAAAGAAATGTAAGACAATGACCTCAAATTCAAAGCTAAAGAGATCTGTTCAACTATTTTCTCCAACCTGACATAAATCCAGCAGCTGGGTGGCAGCCATGACCTTCGGCTTGCTTGTCTGGCCACGTCTGACATTGGCCACTCGATTTGCTTGGATATTATTGTTTATGAACACCAACTTAGGAGGCTTTATAGGTTGGTGTTGGACACACAGCTGCTGTGTTTGGCTCTTGACCAGGGGCTTAATGGGAGCGGCATGAGAGCGGCATTACCTGGGAGCAGCTGCCATCCAGTCCCATGGTACTCAGCCCAACAATAACGGCTGAAATGTGAAAGGAGTCGATGGTAATCATTCGAGTTTGTTGGCGTTACGGATCGTGAGTCATTTGAACTTGACTTTGGATCATTTGGTCACTTTCTGTATCCTGAACCTGAACCTGTCTTAGTAAACAAAGAAAAGTTGAGCAAAAGGCCCTGCTGCACCTGTACACCTGATAAACATGTGCAATAAAACCTACAGATAAATTCATCCTTTATTACCATTTCTTAATCCCACTCTAAAACCTCACAAGTAACATCTTTAGGTTGATTTTCTGTTATTGCTGCTTGTAGTAATGATGGTGAATAAATAAATGTATTATCTGTGTGAAAGTAAACTACAGTTTAAGTCAAGCATGACTTTAAAAAAAGTTACTTTAAAAAATGTTAGTTAAACGGAGATCAATGACAGTTTATAAATAAATGTATCATCTGCATAGAAGTGATCCTCAGCTGGATTGAGAGCCACATGTTGCTTTTCAAACCCTTCACTACGACTCTTAAATCTGAAGAATGAAGCAAAGTTTTGAAATTAAAAATGCTAACTTTACCTTTTTATGCAGTGTTTTTATGTAATATATTGGTAACATATTTTCAAAACAGTAATAGTGCAAAAAATACACCGTTTTATAATAGAATTTCCATCTAACTAAAAAGTTAGTTACAGTAACAATAAACATTAGCTAATGCTTAAGCTAAAGCAGTACACTAACATGCTGTTTAGTAGCAGCTAATGCTAAACCACTAACTTAAAGAAATATGAAAGCTATATGTGCTAAGTGTTAGCAAAAGTGCTAAGTGAAAAATTAGCTCCATTTTTAGGACTTTATCAGATTAGTGCAAGTTTTTGATCAATAACTATTTCTTTTTTTAAGTTTTATGTCATTTTCTATAAATGTTGAATGTGCCATTGAGGAAAATGTTCTAAACTAAAACCAAAGTTCTTTCAGTACTAAATTGTAAGATTTCTGCAGTATAATTTCAAAAATGTAGCTTTTGTTCATCTAAACAAACTTAGATTAATCTAAAACAGGTTTTTGAAAAATACTCATCTTCTAAAGCCGTTGTGTAAATAACTGAATCATCTGTATAGAAGTGAACCACAGCTGAATTTAGAATAACTATAATGTTTTCACGCTAAACTGAGGATGATTATTAAAAACAGCAGAGCTTCCACCTTTTACCAATGATTTTTCACTAGAAAGACTATAAATATAGAAATTAAAAATTAAGCAATGGGACAGTAATCATGTTTTCTTCTATTTGCTTCAATCTACAAGTATTTCTACTTGAGTGCGAAACAGGAAATCATTGTCTAATTAATTAAAAGAAGTAAATAAGAAATAAAAATACGCTTTAGTTAAATGTATTTCCTAGAGATTGTGGAGGGCGCTGTATTTTAAATGAAGCTCTGCACTGACAGTTCCTGACGTTTTGGAGATAATACACACCGCTCTTACTTTTCAAACCATTTTCTCTGCTGCTGCAGCTTGTGTCAAACACTCCAAGTATTGGTTTATCCTTTTTGCTTCTCATTTGTCATCTTTACACTTGAGTTGATCGCAGCAGCTCGATCCCCCCTCACCCTCCCTTCAGCCATGTCTCACAGGCAAGACAGCTGTGAAAACACTGTCGGATCTTTGCACTGAAAACGTAGCCGCATCTTCCAATTTTAACCAGATTTTCCAGGGATATTAGAGGAAACAAAAGGATGCCACATCCTGGCATTCGAAGCTCCAACTGATATATTGGACAAAAGGAAAAGATTTTGGATTGCTTCTCCACGTTTAATTTGAGGGGACACTTAACTTCCCCATAAATTTGCATACTTTATTTTCATGTTAAGAATCCACCAGAACGGCTTCCTTAAGATGTGGAGATGCGAAACTGGGAGGATTGAGAGAGTCGCGCAAAAGACAAAGAAAAGTTTCTTGTTTTTAATCTGCCACAAAACTTACTTTGACTAACTGATGCTATGCACAAACAGAGGAGGAGGAGACATGAAATGTGTCTTGAGATATAAACACAGTTATTATTATGCTGTTAGAATTACAGTATATAAAATCTGCTTCATCTTTATTTAGGTAAGTTTTCAAAATGTTAAAAAAGACATTTTAAATAGTCGTTTTTCTTTTTGCTCACGATATTTAACATAGTTGTTGAGGTTATTTTTGTATTTTCATATGTTTGGTCCTCTATTTATTTTTACCCCTTCAATATTATGTCAAAATTTTATAAAATTAGACATTTATTCAGTCTTTTTTGTGTCATCAGGTATTTTCTAATTTTGTAAAGTAAAGTGGGATCAAATCCATTGAACCTCAAATATATATATATTTTCCTACATGCTTTTCTGTCACATTAACTTGCAGGAATATTTGTATCTCTGGAACCTTTTCCACATTTTGTGATGTTGCAATAACACTTATGATTTTATATGATGGAACAAGAGAAAATAAAACATTATGCCAGTTTTTTTAAATTACTTTTTGACTTTTGTTGCAAAAATCAAAAAGTTCTACCAGCTTTTCACATAAATATTTTTGAAAGATTGCCAAGTCACTGTCTAGATTTTGGCTTAGACTTTGACTGGACCATTGGAAAACATGATTTTACTTTGATTTTAGCCATCCATATCATTTCTGAAAGGGTTGTTTTCTTTCTGGATGATAAACTTTTACCTCGATATTTAGTCTTTTGCAGCATCCAACAGGTTTAGTATAAAGATTCAATTCAACCAATTATGCTTCCAGTTAAAACTGTTTTTAACCTGCTACTAACATTCAAGTCTTTTTCGAAACAGTTCAGTTCAATTAGGTCAGTTTTTATCAAATTATAATCCAGATCCATTCCAGTTTAGTCAGATTCCAAATTGGATTTGCTAATGTAAACAAACCTTCATTTTCTGCTCCATTTCCAACTGTTGCCTTTTTCTAAATGTTAAAATTATCATTTTTAAATCCACCTTGATTTTCAGACTCAAGAACTCATTATGTTTGTTTCGAAACCCAAGTCATAAATGTGGAAAACATCGTGCAGAAAACCAGGTTATTTTCAACACCTTGTTTCGTACATCCATACTAAATGTTTGCATCTCTTTAAATCACCAAGACCTGCAGAAAGATGTCAGGATGCAGAGTTTGTTCCTCTGCTGGTGGATCGGCTCCGGCCTCATTTTATTCCAGCCCATGTATAAAACACAGTGTGGGAATAGGTTTGACTGATCTATCCCATCTAATATGCGACTTTCTTTCCTTCCTTTTTTTGCTCATAAGCTGCAAATGGCTTCATTAAAACAAAAGCACGACCATCGGGAGCACATAAAACATGCTGCTGCTACCTAATATGGTATTTATGACCGGAGCTAAATGTAGAGTGAATTAAAGTTTAAAGGATTGCAGTCAGGTAGACTCGCAGACGTTTGTGGAGGAATGTCCATTAACAAGATGAAAGAAGAGGGTGTGTGGATGTGGGAGTGCGTGTCGGTGCAATTCCCTGGTGTCCGGCGGTGGAGCGTCTGTCTGGAAGCAGACACCTTACAAGCAAAAGTCCACAGACTCCTGTATTTACAGAAATAATTAATGTCACCAAAAGTGACTTCCCTCCTTCTCCATCCTTCCTTCTGCTCCATTTTTATTCCCTTTCTTGGTGAAATTTAGAAAAATAAAACCAGATAATTCCAGAAACGGCCTGTTAGCAAATCATCTTACTTTTGTGTCTCCAGTTTTCTATTGAATATCTTGAATAAATGATCCCAGTAATTATTGCAGTAAACGATAATATTGTTGTTTCTTCAAATAGTATATTGAAAATTCATAATTTAGTAGAGACATTTTAAATATCAAAAATAAAACAAAAAATAAAACAGAAATAAAAGCCACACACAACCGAAACAAAATTGCCCTTTAAAAATATTAATCATCACAGTGGAAATTATTAAGCATATTCCAGTTTATCATGTGATTAATTGGTTTATTGCTAATTGCGACAGGCTTATTAAGGAGTTTAAATACAGTGAAAATAGTCATTTGTTTTTCTTACATTTTTAAAGTAATCAGATGAAGTTTTATGTCACATAAATACAAAAAACTGATTTTAAATGGTGCCAAAAGTAAAAAACAAACCCCCTTCTTGTTTAATAAGGACTAAATTATAAAGTACAAATACTGTCTGACTGGTAGAATCAAAACTATTTCTATAGCATAGAACCTGTTTGGCAGCATGAAGTAGGCTATAATAGCAAGAAAGTTCATTGTACTGTTTGGAAGATTCTTAGGATATTAATATTAATAAAATATGTCGAATTAATATTAGTGTCTGTTCAATTATTGTTGCACAACAATAAGTGATGCTAAATCCAAGTTAAATGTTTTAGATTTTGCTAAATTTTATGTTGCATAATAACTTCAAAAATTCAAATATAACTCACTCAAATAAATTTTTCTTTACTCTGGATTTGCTAAATTTGACATCTAATCACAGTGGTTTTTAATCAATATTTATTATCCATATTTTCAAACCAATGTTTATAATTTTCCCTTGATCCAGTTCTTATTTACTTATGGCTTTCATATTGGTAGAAATTGGCCTAAAATGGGTTCTAGGTGAATGTTTTATGACATTCTGATACAAAAAGAGAATATCTTCTGTCAGGGCCTTTTTCAGATTCACTGTAATACAGACTGTTACAGGAGTCTGTATTACAGACTGTTCCTACAGCAACTCTTTGAAAAATCTTGAATAATACCAGTTACATTTTATTTCCTTTTGGGATCAATAAAATATTTTTAAATCAAGTTACAGTAGTTTTATGTTGGGGAAATAAACATCCCAATCAGATTACACATGCCGTCTCCAGGGAGATTTATTTTCCACTTCCTTACAGGAACATCCTGACCCAATAAGTTTAAAGAAAAAGTTGATAAATAGTGCATTTTTTCCAATAATAAATTTATATCTTGCTCACCTACAGTAGCGATGTGTTTATCCCAGTCGTTTCATGCTGATATTAAATAATTCAGCCTGGTTTCGCTGTGTTTGCTTACATGTAGGTAGTCGGATAGTTATAGGGGGAGTCAAAAGAAGGTCTTCAGAGGACTAACAAATAATTCTCATAAAACATATTCATATATTCTTACATGTATTCCAGTTGGTTTGCCTCACAGCGATTAGCAGCCTGTGTTCAAAGATGACCCACTTTTAGTTTTACCAATGCACGTGCAAGTGTGCGCAGACATCCTGCTGCGGTTTTATCCCAGAAAAAGGACGGAGTAGGCTTCCACTTGGGCGACAAATCCATTTTCTTCTGCAAATCTGTATACTTTAGTCACATCTCTGCATAGACAGGTATAAGCGTAAATATTTGAAGCGGCCAGGGGGCTCATGCGGCTCAGACAGCAGTGTCACATCCACATCTGTAATGGCTAACATCCCCTCTCCACTCCCTCGAGGAACCTCCACCTTTTTAGCTCACAGATGGGCGAGAAAAGGTCCCCCTCCCTCCACGTTTCACGTGAGCCGTGTTGGATGTAAAAATTTGTGACACAAAGTGGCGCGGTTTCATATTTGTTTTAGCTCAAAGCGGCAGCATAATGGTGCGGCTCCGGTAGCCGGATCACCGGAGGCGGCGCGGCGGGGGACAACCTGGGATCACCGTGCTGCTGGTTTATGCATGAACCATGTGCTCGAACTGCGCTGACAGACGGGAAGCAGCGCTAAGCTAGGAGACGACCGAGATAGGGACAGGACTTCATTAAGAAATTATCTATTTTGAAGCAGTTGTCATACCAGCTACCTGTCTGTTCAACCCATCTGCCATGAAAGATGAGGACAATTGTTAAATCAGGGGGAAAACTCTGAAAATGTTGGACTTTAGACATCAGATCTGTTTGATTTTAAATCATATCTTCCACATTCTAGCATGATCCATTAGGTCACAGGCATTTAAAGAGTAAAACATTTCCTGACATGCTAGCAACGCAACCTGCTAGCATGCTTAAACCTAAATGTCACAGTTTGAAGCACATAATGTCCTGCAAGACTCTATATAAGTGACAACCTTTGAGGAAGTAACATCTTCTACTGCATGCTGAGCCTTTAGCTAATCTTTAGAAGAGCAGATAACTCCAAAAAATAAGCTGTTTATATTGTTGATTACTAAAATTATTATTTATAGCAAACAATTATGAAGTTAAGGTGACATTGTAGCATGTTATTCTAGCTTGATCTAAGACAAAAACTGCTCAGAATCTGTAGAGAATTACACACATTTCATAAACCGACATATTTCAATATGATAGCTAACAAATGCTAACTTTAGCTACTGAAAGCTAAACTTAGCTAACTTCAGTTAACGAAGTTTAACTTAGTTAACAAACCCCAAAATTTGCTAACTTAAAGAAAGTTAAATTTAGTTAGTGACCCCTAAGTTAACCTTACAAATGCTAACCTCAGCTAAACTTGGCTAACACAAGCTAACTTCAATTAGGCTAACAAATGTACTGATGTAAGTGCCTGCACTTTTTGTTTTACAGATGCCTTAAAAATATTTAATGTTAAAGAGTAAAAATTTGGTCAGAGCTGTAGAAAGCATGGATAAAGACATGCTGAACACTAAAGAACATTAAAACCTTTATTTTCATTAGGATTAGCTTTTTATGCATGAACTATATAAACGTAGTCAGAAGTTACCACCTCCTCACACACATGTTTTATCTGTAGGAATCAGCCTCCTACAAAGTAAGTTTACATTATATGCAGCATTAATTCAAACACAGGAAATCTGCCTGGAAATCAAATCCCTCTGAGCTTCCTCTTTGCCTGCTGCTCCTGACAGCCCTCTACTTAAGCAGGTCGCACATCCATATTTGAAGGCGCCACCGGCTGCGTAGGTAAAGACGGGAATTTGTAGTGACAAGGGGAGGGCATCGGCACAACAGAGGTACCTTAGGAAAGAGACAACCTCTCGCTGCGAAGGCAAATGAGCCTTGTCAGTCGGCAGTTGGTGCAGTAATTATAAAGGGTGCGCCGAGTTTCCCAGGGACTGCAGGAGAATGGCATAATGGAGAAAGCACTAAGAATTTTATAAGCCAAGAAAGGGGGTGAAAAAGAAGGAAAACCCAAACATCTTCTCTCTTATGGATCAGATGGAAGCATTATGGGTAATTTGGTGGTTATTCGTCATTAAAGCGGTGTTTTCCCACCTGTTTATAAAGAAATTTTACATTTTATCTGTGCATATTGAAGGTGTATCAAGATGTACTGTGTTATTGCTCAGGGAGCTGGGATTTGGAAGTCAATATATCTTGTTTTAATAAAGACAGAACAATCATCTTGAGGCTTCAGGGTAACAATTATTGCAGTGTGGAAGTGAAAATGCACCTGTACATGTTCGTCTGGGAACCAATTTGTTTAATTCAAAGCAAAGTCGTGTCATGTTTGAGGGAAAACAACACAATAAATTAACTTCTGTTATTAAAGTGTGCTGTTAACCTGAAGATGATTCATCGATGAGGATCTTTTACTGCTCTTCTGTGTTTCCTCTAAAGCTGCTCCACCTTGGGAAGAATTATTTTAGCAATGATTAGGTTTTATTTCGCAGCAGCACCAAAGATACCTGAGCAAAAAGCAATTGTTTGGTCAATTTATGGCAAAAAAACAACATTTATTTCTCCCAATTGGTGTGGAAAAACATTCAATGAAATGGACAATCTTCCTGCAAGTAACAGTTAAAAATTGCAAAAACCCTGCAAGCAATGAAGCAGCGTTTGCAAGAAGAGTGTGCCAAAATTCCCATCAAATTGATGTGATAAAAAACAAATATTAACAGGTATTACAGTCTGCAGTCAGAATTGTGGAACCACTGCAAAACTTTACACCAATTTCCTGCTGATCTTAATAAAATCCTGTAACATTTTGCTTAAAGTACATCAAGTTAACTTAATGGCTGGAACGGCCCAATTTACTATTATATACATGGTAATAATGGACTTTAATTATTAACTCAATATTGTATTAATTACTTCAGTGTTCTGTCTGGAGCTGCTTTTAATTACTGTGTATGTTGCAGCAAAGCTTGGTTCATCAGTCATCCATGCAAATGTTCTTTGGCTATTTTCACTTTCCAACATAAATCTGCAATAAAAACGTTAAATAAAATGTCAGAGTGCTGAAGACATTTTTCAAGCTGCCTGCGTTGGGGTGGGATGATCTGCTGACTTTCAAATTTACAAAACATGTTAGAAAACTATGTTTAAAATCAGAAAATTACAAAAAGGAATAAACAAAAAAGACTTGAACTGCTTTTCATATTATTCAATTCAATACTTTATTTATCCTGAATGGATAAATAAATGTTGCTGTAACTCATATTTAATTTCAGAGTTATTGAAGATAATGAAGAAGGATCTCCTGTAGCAGTCTGTGTGACTACGCTTCTGACTGAACACAATCGTTTGCAAAGAAATAACTTCTCATCAACATTTTCTTACATCTTAAAGATTTTATTTATTTCGGGATCAATAATGCATTTTTGAATTTGAATTAATGTGTTGAATGATTAACCATTCAACACTTTAATTCAAAGTGTTGAATGGCCACAAAAGGCCATTTCAAGGGCCTTTTGTGGCCATTGAAATGTTTTTGTTTGGCCCTTGACCACAAATCTAAAATGGTCCAAATTTGGCAACACAATCGAAAACAAAGAATTTGGAAATTGTCCAAAGCTCTTTTTATATTTTGGATTTAATGATACACCGATTTTATTTTAAAAAAAATATTGAACTGAAAAAAGAAGAATTGTTTACATATCTTATTTAATTATTGAAAAACAATTTCCGTTTGATACACAAAGAGTTTTATTTTTCTAAAAGTAGAAAAATCTGACCGGATTTTAATCAGGACGTTTAGGAATAACTCAACAGCTTCACCTTTTTATTTTTGACTTTGCACATTTCTGTCACCTTCAGGTGGAAGAAAATAAATTAGGATATTTAGGAATAAACCAGGAAAGAACCTGGAAACACATCCAGTGCTTTAAGATCTGATGAGGTTTATTTAGCTGCTAGGGCTACCATGGTAGGACCAGGTTCCTCCTAATCTTTCAGTGGAAATTTAGACACAGTTGGATGGTTTAGTGCACAAATATCCGTCCATTTGGGTTGTATTAATAATTTTGAGCCTGTGTGGATTTGAGAAAATGCAAAAGAAATTGAAAAATCTTCCAAATGTCTGAAAACCCCCCACTAAATCCTCTTTCTGATCTATTTTAGAAGTAATTTTAAGTAGCATGTTTATTGAAAAGGTGTTTAATACTTGAATGTTTCACCTGATTTCAGCTGGTTTATTTCCCACAGAGCTGGATGAGCATTAAGGAAGTAAAACATGATCTAATCAGAGGTTTCCTTCAGCTGTAATGATGGATCTCTCCCTCCTTCGACAAATATTTCCCCGGGCCAACGCCGTCTGGCTGCCTTCTGCGTTCACTCACCTTGTTGGATCGGAAAGCGTTTAAAAATAAATTAAAAGGAAGCTGGTTGTTTACCTACTTGGAAAAATAGCAGGAACATCAGATAAATGCTCCTCTGGGATTTATCTGAGGTCAGGTATTGCATCGCCTGGAGCGTTATCGGTGAGAACGCCGCCGACGCGTCGCAGGATCAGACGTAAACCTCGTCCTGCGTGTCGGAGGTGAGGTCCTCCGGCTCGCAGGTCCCTCAGCGGCCGCTGTCCTGATTCCTAGTGACACCGGAGTCAGTCCTCCGTCTGATCCTGTCAAGAAGTCGGCTGAGAGAAACCGACGGCGAACGGCCTATTTATATGCCAGTCACCTGATCTCTCTCACTGGCCGACAGGCGGCGAATATTAAACTGACAGCAGCATATTCTGAAGCGTCTGATCGCCCCGAGCCTGCAGGCGCCCCGGGAAACATCGGCTTTTATTTTTAAACTTGGAAAAACAGCGTGTTGATTTATTAGCAGTGGATCAGGCTTATCGAGTGTTTTCCATCCCAAACACGAGCATGGAGAGTTTATTACAGATGAGCTACAGTGAGCTTCTCCAGAGCAAATGTTAAATTTAGCTGCTGTTTATCACATATATTTTAGTTATCAGCACTTTCTTACTTATCTTAATAATAACTCAGATTACAGCGGAGCCCTGATGGTTTTTATGATTCTGTATCCAAGCTGATGTGCCTAGCTAAAATGCTACTTGACACACTATTGGCTCTAAAAAGCAGCCAATAAAGTAGCATCATTTATTTTCCTTATCCCTGATTGGCTGAACCTCCAAGTTCAGAGATGAGGAAGACCATAGATGTTAGCACTGCATATTAATGCATATTAAGGTGCATTTGGTGTATAAAGTGTTAAAGCAATCAGTTATGAGAGTTTTGGAGTATTCAAAGTTTTTAGCTAATAGCATGCAGCTATGAACTCTGACCTTTTTGAACCAGTTCTTTTGCATTTGTTATGTATTTTATGTCTTTTTTCTTTTAAAAATTGAGTTACTCTAGCATCAAACCATTTTTTTTTTACCAAAATGTAAATGCATCAAAATTTCCTCTTCTTTTTTGGCTTTATTTCTAGTGCAAATATCTTACTACACTTGAAATGAGACAAAACTAAAGTGCAAGAAAACTTTCATCAAGATATAAGAGCTTGTTTAAAGTCAATAATTCTTGATGGATGGGAAAAATGTCTTGTTAAAGTGAAACTAGAACATTTTTATCGATATTAGAGGCGACCTGTAACATTTATTATGTTTTTGTTCTTCCATTTGGGTTTTTACTGCTTCTAAAAACACCAAAATCACCTAGAGATCCACCCAGGCATTTTTTTTGTCAATAAGTTAATGTCTTTTTGTGTCTGGAATATAAGTTGTTTAAAGAATCTCTTAAATTGAAGGGCCACTTGCTGTTACCTAGCAACTCCGGCCAAGCCCAGCCCTGTTACCGAGCAACCCAAGCGGAATTCCAGCTTTTTTGGTCAGCAGCCATTGATGCAGGGTATTTAAGAATAAAATTTATTTAATATCCCTTCGGGATCATTAAAAAACCCTGAATTTGAAGTGAATTGTTTCAAGGAAGCATAATTGGTCACATTTAAGGAATTATGGACTTAAAATTAGCTTCTATATGTTGTTAAAACGTTACTTGTACGTTATTTTTGTCTTATTTCTAGCAACATGAGAGATGTTTGCACTAAATTAGACAATTACACTTGGTAAAATTTTACATTTTCGAGTAAGACTCTCCGTCATCTGTTATATCTACAAGCAAATCAAACTGTGTATTACTCCTCAAATTGCCCTCAATTTATATATATCAGTCAAATATTTATTGATCTATCCATGTATTTTCCTTCTGCCGGTGGGTGGTTTTCCGGAAGCCCATCAGGCTTGGATCTCTCCCTCCAAACAGAGGAGCGGTGCTGGCCGATGAAGGACAGATTGGAGAACCGGTACGGCTGCAATCACATTTACTTGGCCCTTATCTTGGTGTTTGACATTTCGTCTCAGCGGCCCGACAACCAAAGCGCGGATCAGGCCGAACCGCGAGCTGTCAAATCTCACCGTTCGGCCCGTGCCATGTTAAACACTCAACATCTGGGTCGGCCGTAAACACTCGACCCCCCTCGTAATCAGCCCCACATGTGGCTCCCATCCCGCGGCTCCCCGTTTCGTTTCGTGTGAAACGGAGCTTCAGGATTACGGTTTGATAAATATTTGAACTTGGGCTCTCCTCCTATTATAATTAGGGCAGGTTTCAGATGGGCCCCCCGTGCGTTTGATCTCCACACCAGCTCGATGCGGAGCTTAAGATGGGACATTTATTTAATAACAGCTGCACTGCAAAACCCCAGCAGCTGGCAGTTAAAAGAAACTCCACCCTGGATACTGTTACACCTACAGAAATCATCTATCTGGGATTTTAATGTACTCCAGGAGTTATCAGGCGATGAAGTGGTTCAACTTACCTTTCCCTCAGACTTCAGGAGAACCACGTACTAAAGCTGAAGGCCTGCAAGATGCTCTGCTTCGCTTTCTGCATCACTCTTCCTCTGAACTTATCTGGTCTTGTTTTGACAAATTGGACCAAAAAACTTCTATGTAACTTTTGGTGGCAGGAGAATGAAACAGTTTCTCATGCTATTTCACCTGGATTCAAGCAACTATATATTTTGTCTGCTCATTTCAGTCTTAAATTTCATCCATAGAGGTTTTAAAAAGTCTTAAATTGGAGTTGGTGAAATGTGTTTTCTAATCATAATAATACATTTTATTTGAGTTTGGACTCCATTTAAACTCAATTGTGAATACTTTCTGGGCTTTCTGTACATATCAGCCACAAATACATTCAGAACTTTATATTTATTCTACAAAAACAATACATAAATTTGACCTCAGAACAGTATAGGTGAAATAAAGACAGTATAAACTCTGTAAAAGTTTTCCTTCTTTCCAGAACTCATGTGAGCCCCCCTCGGGTTCGGGGCAGATGTTCTCAATGCGGAGATCAATGAGGAATTCATTTCACCGTCTTTGTTTCCTTCTGTTCGCTCCAGCATGAGCACCAGTTGCAATAATTCAGGAAAGTAACAGAGGCGAATGCAGGAGGCCATGTGGTGCCCTGATGCATGAGACTGACGGGAAGACAGAAGGGAGCGTGTTGAGAGTGATTACTTCAGAAAGCTGACAAAAGCTTGTTGTTTTGTTTTCTTTTATTGCATTTTTTTTTTTTACTTTATTGATAAATCTACTCGCTCTAATATAAACTGCGGCAGCTCTTTACGTCAACATCTGTCAGGTTTGGTCAAAAACCTATACATCATCCCTGGTGACGACACCTCGGGCCGTCTCAGGCGGGCCCTCGGGGGTCAGCCTCTTAAATGAGATTTCAGCACCGCTGACCCGTGCCCTGCTCTCTCTCACCTTTCAGCAGGAGGACAGGAGCGACCTTTGACTCCGGGGGAGCTGTGAGCAGCCACCGTTCTCCTCCAAGTGGCGTCCCGTCAGCGCCAGCCGAGCGTGCCTAAGCCGTGAGGACGGAGCGCTGAGGTGAGGCGGACCACAGAGGTGTGAAATGAAGAGGTCAGTTCTCAACGTAGCGACGAATGGAAAGACAAACGTTTGAGTCGTTTGTTGAGCGGCGCCTAAACACGTCCTCTTTCTCCAACAGGCAACATTTAGTTACGTTTCCAGATCATCTCATATTTTCAGATTTCAGAAAATATGCTGGCACTGGTTGCCTTGTGGTGTAATTTGAAAGTTATGAAAAAGGATGGAAATGCAGCAGCAATGAAGGCAAACAAAGGAGAACGTAAATGATCAAATTCATTATAAAAATGGCTGTAGTAGTGCATGTAATATCCAGCTTTTACTTGTTCTCTTCAGGATATAGTGCACCCCAGATATGAAGCTAAAGTCTACTTTTATTTTTTATTTAACCTTTATTTCCCCAGGTGAGTTATTAAGAACAAATTCTTATCTACAGTAACGACCAGGCAGGGAGGGAAGAGGGAGCAACAAGCATTAGCTGCACTGTTGTGGTCATAAAACGATAAAAGCAAGACTGAGAAAAAGGTTTATGATGTGAAATGTTTTCAGGTTTCAGATGACTTTGTTTCAGACGACCAATGGAAACTTTAAAAAGTTTCCATTGTATCAATGGAAACTTTAAAAAGTTTTCATTGATACAAAAATGCTCACTTTATTGCTTTTTTAAGTTTGTTCCAGTCTTTTGTAAAGACAGTTCTCCATATTTTGAATTTAATGTGGCATACAGAGTCTTGAAACCTGCTCCGAAAATGCAGATAACTCATCTAAGAGTTTGTCAGGGTGTGGTTTGGTAGAGGTGAAATAGGACGCCGTTGAGCCCAGGAGGTCATGGTAAAAAATGATATTTAATGAGGAAACCGGAGGCACAGGGAAACAGACAGGTAACGGGGATACACAACAATAACACGACGTAAGTTTGACGAGGATCCGACACCGACAAAGACAACAGGTGGACTTAAATACACAGGGAGGGTAATCAAGAGACTAGACACAGCCGGGAACAATCAACGGGGAAGACGCAGAGACAGGACTCACAGGGAACAGGACTCCACAGAAAACTCAAAAATAAACAC
>CAEGAF010052819.1:0-22402 GCA_903067075.1 Micropoecilia bifurca
AGTTCTTTTTTTGTTATAGTACCCCCAAGAATTTAAAACTACTTTCACCCCTGCTTATATCATCTTGCCATTACTGTAACTCATTTGCATGTAGTGCTTTCTTCAAATCCTGTAACAGTATAGTCAGAGCACAGTTCACTGTTCAAACTCTAAAGATCAAGTAAGGAATGGCACATATTCATATTTCATGGATCATAACCAGGCTGCTTCAAAATCCAAGAAAAAAAGGGTCATACAGATTTGTCCATCTTTAAGTGAACCTTGGAGAGAGATTTAGCTTCCAGATTATTACAGAGGGGAAGGTGTGTGTGTGTGTGCGTGGGTGTGTGTGTGTGTGTGTGTGTGTGTGTGTGTGTGTAGTTGTGTGTGCACGTGTGTGTGTGTGTCTGTGTGTGCTTGGAGGAAAGGTTTTCCTGTTACAGACTCATCATCTTGAATAAATTTGTCTCAAAAACTGTGTTTTGTTGTGGCCCTTTTACTAATCATCACTAAACAAAATGCCAAGACTCTTTGACAGAAAGGCAATTACATTTTATATTTGAAGTGCAGCCGAAAGACCTTAGAACTTGCTCTCCCAACAAACTCATTAAATTAGCATGTTGGAGCTTCTTCCCAGCTAGATGCTCTATCACACAGAGAGCCTCCCACACTGCTGTTTGTGTAAAGGGTCTGAGCACAACACACACATTTTCTTTTATTGTTGCTGATTGGAGCAAGTGGAGTTTTTTTTATTTTCTTGAGATTTTTTCCTGTTCCAAAAAGCATCATAAACCATTTGGAGCTTGGTTGGTGAATGTTAAAGTTGACATGAATGAAACATCCCCACCCCTATGTGTTCAAATTACACACATAATTTGGCACAGACAGTGGGTTGGGCCAGAAAAGAAAAGAACCCCGTCTACAAGATCTGTTCATTTTAAACACCAGTTAAAAAGATGCATTTTTGAACATTTACACCTTTCTGAGAATAAGTCATTTTTTTATCCCTAAGACAGATTTTGAAATTCAGTCTCCCTCTTTGTGAGAACCAGGTAGTCAGCAGCACATGATCACCAAAAGGGATCTGTACTCTCATCACTACTTCTCTCTTTCTACACTTCAGACTTCCAGCATAAGTCTGACTTCTGTCATCTACAGTAATACTCAGATGACTCTGCAGTTGTCGGGTTTATCAGAGATGAACAAGAGGCACAGAGAGCTGGTGCAGCGCTTTGTGTAATGGAGGGAACAATCATCTCATCTTGAATGTGAACTAAACAAAGGAGATGATTGTCAATTTCAAACCATATTTCCATCATGGGAGAAGAAGTGGAGGTGGCTGAGAGATATAAATACATCAGTGTTCAACTGGACAACAGACTGGACTGGAGACGTAACAGTGAAGGAACAGAGCAGACTGGACTTGTTGAGAAAATTAAGGTCCTTCAATGTTTGCAAGCAAGATGCTGCAGATCTTCTATAAATTTGTTGTTGAGAGTGTCAACAGCATCTATGCTGTTAGTTCATTAGCATTACAGTCAGGGATTTAAAAAGGTCCAATAACCTGATGAAGATGGTTTATAATGGCCCTTATCACAAAGGCCCAGAACAGGATGTTCTTCCTATGGCAGCTGAGAAAACTCAAGCTGCCAACTGAGCTGTTGGTCACT
The DNA here is from genome assembly GCA_903067075.1 of Micropoecilia bifurca. NCBI lineage: Eukaryota > Metazoa > Chordata > Actinopteri > Cyprinodontiformes > Poeciliidae > Micropoecilia > Micropoecilia bifurca. The sequence goes on from CAEGAF010052819.1 coordinate 1,650, forward strand.
AGTTTTACACAGCAGTCATGGAGTCCAGCCTCATCTCCTCTATCAATGGTACACTGGGGCCACAAGCAGGGACAGACAAAGACTACAGCACATCGTGTGCACTGCTGATGAGGTGATCAGCTACGACCTCTGACCTTTAGAGGACCAGTACTCCTTCAGGACTCTGGGTCGTACAGGTCAAATTGTGGCTGACCTTTGGCTGACTTCTAGTTAGTCGTTTGGCTCCTTCACACATTCAAATGAATAATTGTAGACTAAACCAGCTTTTTATTGGTGTTGCATGTAGTGCTTCCTTCAAAGATGGCTATAAAATATGTTTTTTCTCAAAGAAATGTGGAGAAAAAGAGAAAAGGCTCAATATTTGTTCTTTTGTATATGCATTCAGCCTACATGTTTCATTTTAGTTGTGAACCTTTCAACTTTTCATTTTTTTCTTTTCATAATTTGTTTTGTGCAGAGGTCAAGGCTCAGGAACTCAGTGCAAATAAATGTTTTCATTCAATATCTAATGGAATTATTAACCTTCTATTAGAAACATTTCTAAATTGACTAATTATTATATAATTATATTATATATCATACTCAGTAATGTAATCAAAGTGTTCTGAAATAAATGATCTGCTTTTCTTGTAAACCTGATCAGTGTGAATCAGTATTAGTAACAGTTGGCTCTTCTCAAAATGAGGAAGCATCGTTTGCTGACATACTCATGAATAACAAAGCGAAGAATTCAATTTACAGACATATACATTTTTCCAAATACATTATAAAACGGAATCAAAGTAATGTTTGATTCCATGACGTGTTAAAATGAGGCTTTGTTGCACAGATCAGCACCTCAGTGTTCAAGTAGAGCTATAGGAGTTAAGAGTGTAGCTCTCCCTGCTCACATTCAGCTGAAAGTGTATCATGGCTACTTGCTTCAGATCAACAGGCCTTGATCTGTCAATAGGCTCCTCCCAAATACTTCTTATTCATAACCACTAAGCTTCACTAACAGAGACCCCTGAGCTGACACTGCATGCTGGCCACACAAAGTAATGCTCCACATGATGACGACAGTTTGATACAAGACAAGTAGTGGTTTCAGTGAGAACACCGGCAGCAGCCTTATGGATCAGCTGCACCTGGAGGACTGATTTCTTTAGGCAGCCCTGTGAAGAGACTGTTGCAGTAATCAATGCAACTAAAGTTAGACGTGTGGATGGATTTTTCTGTGTCTTACCAGAGCATTCTTCTTTTAATCCGGGAAATGTTCTTCAGGTAACACAAGTAACTGTCTAAATGTGATTCTGAAGGTTCAATAAAGATCCCAGAGAAAACCCAGGCATGGACAGGGAGAACATGGAAACTCCACGAAGAAAGACCCCAGTGCCACTGTTGTCTGTGTGAATGGCTCAACAAAAAAAAAAATTAAAATATCTCAGTGAAGATTCTGATTTAGCTTAGTCAAAGTCTGGACTTAAAATCGATTGAAATGATGTGTGGCATGATCGTATAATGCTCAGAGATTCTTTAACATGGCTCAGTTTAAAACAATTATCCAGATAAAAAGAGAACTAAAACTTTCACTGCAACGTAAAACACTAGTTACCATCTGATACCATGCAGGGTGGCAAAACCAGTCATTAGGCTTAGAGTTCTTCTACTTACTTTATCTACCAACTTTAGGCCAAGTTGGTTAGGAATGTGCTTTCTCCATATAAATTAAATCATCATTCTGCTTTTGCTATTTACTCACATCCTTTTTTAATCTAATATTTATTTCACAATTTGTCGTATTTAAATGAGAAAAGAAATGGGGTATTTTTTTTTATCTTACTGCTAAGGCTGTCATAAAGATGTTTCTTTTGTTATTTCATAGGAAAAATGTTTAGAAGGTTAATTTCATGCATCTTATCTTTTCCATGTCCCCAGCACCGCTCTACTTTCCTCTGTCCTTCCTGACCCACATATGCCAGCGATGGCAGACTGAATCCAAGCTGCTCTGCTCATGTGCGAAATGTCTTGGACGACGCTGGCACTGCTGCTTCACTGAGCAGATGCCTGGAAGAATAAATTGGCTGCAGAAAGTTTTTCCAATAACCTGCTCAGTCCATCTTGGTAGGAGCCATCAGACAGAGAAGTCACCAGTGACATCCTCCAGAGTGGCTGAGCTGTGGGTGTTCAGATCTCAGTGCTGTGAGTCAAAAATTTATGAATGGTAAAGAATACCCAACCACTGATTAAAGCACAACTTTGAATTATAAGGGTGATACAGTGTTTGTCTGAAACCGGTCGCCTAGCAACTAGTCCTGAGTAAAAAATCTTTGGATACATAACCTCTATCAACTGGTAAGATGTTGTTTTACACCCTGGGCTTGTGTGGATAGAAGGAAGCAAAGCAATATGGTGATTAGTGAGCTGCAGAGGGTCGGTGGGCGGACGGGCTTCTCTTTGCACAGGCGAGCCGTTTCCCCGATTACCTTTTAGCTAAGCTAAATTAACAAGCTGTGTATCTGGCACACATGCCAGAGAGGGCCATTGAGTGTCCTACAAAACTCTCAGTGAGGAAACACATGAGCACAAACCTTGGTTTTAAAAACATATTAGTTAAGGAGTAAGGGAAGTGTGACTTGAATGCGGTCACAAGCAATGTTCTTCTGTTTAACAGTTTATAGTTAGGCCTTCACCCCCACAAATGTTTTGTTTTGTGGTGTTGCCGTGCTTTTGCCTTCTGGTGCGATAGAGGTGTGTGGGAAGACACACGACAAGAAAAGGATTTCTTTCATTAAATTTACTTACTTAGATCCAGGAGAACATCCTCTTTTTTCGGCAGTAATTCTGGGTCTCGACACTGCTGCAATGCTTTACTTCTGTGACGTAAACTTCAGGCTGGCATCACGTCACTTTCATATGGATTAAGCCAGTCATGGTGCATCACTGTCCTGTGCTTGGAATCTTGGATTTGTACAGTATAGGACCATAGCTGCAGTGCTTAGAGACCCTTTCCTCTGTATCTGAAACTTCGGTCTTAGCCGTTCTTTCTCTGCATCATCTTTGACAAACACCATGTTTCCTACATTGTAGATGTGTTCGTTGCCCTGAAGGTCATGCACCTTTTTCTGCCACTTTGGTCCAGTGTGAGTATAATATCTTGCCAGGTAATGCACCTCTTGTAGGCTGTTTTCCAAATTGTAGAGTAAATCTGCAGCTTTCAGTGCATCATCCTTCAGTTTTTCAGTACCAGACTGAATATCTTGTGGTTGACAGACTTCCCTGCCAAGCATAACCCTGTTGAGTGTGAGCCCTGTCACTGCAGTGCCATTAGCACCAGTGAGCTACTGTCAGCAGAGACAATTGTTCGTCCCAGTTGTTTTGGTCCTAATTAACATAACATTGAAGTATCTACAACAAGGTCCTATTGAACCATTCTACTGTCTGTTGGAGGAAGGGTGGTAGGATGCAGTCCTAAACTCTGACATAATTTACAGGCCTGTACATAAGGTCACATATTATTTTGGCCATCATAATCTGTTACCAGTGTGGTCCTGGAAATTTGAGGGTTAAATATTATTTTAAGTGTGATATGAAGAGGTGGCAGAAACATTAAAAATTGTGTTAAAAACTACCACAGCACTTAGAATCGTTTCTTAATCATTTTACGATTTACACAGTTGGTTTGCATATTTTAATGACAGCTACAAGCTTTCAGTGCGATGGTCCGTCAAACAGTTTTCAGAGACAAATACGAAGTAATACATTATATTTTCTCCCACGATGCGATGGTAATATAGGAGCTGTGAAGTTTACAGCCCCAGCTGTATCTTCAAGAAGTACCTGCGCTCTATCGCCCTCTGCAATCGTAAAAAAAAATTATAAAAGAAACAATGGGTCACAGATTTTGCTGTAACTCCTGTTTGGACCTCCTTTTGCCTTCAGAACTGCTTTAATCCTTTGTGGCATAAATTCAACATCCCTCAGAGAGTCTGGTTCATATTGATGCAGATTTGTTGGCTGCACATTCATGATGCGAATCTCCCGTTCCACCACCTCCCAAAGACTCTCTATTGGATCGAGAGCTGGTGACTGTGGAGGCCATCAGAGTACAGTGAACTCATTGTCGTGTTCAGGAAACCGTTCTGAGATGATTTGCGCTTTATGACATGAGCAGCTGGCCAGGTTAACCTGATAAAGTGGCCAGTGAGTGTATATATCTGTTGATGAACATTCACCTGAATTATTTAAGCCTGGCTCGGCATAGTCGCATCTGATGAGCCTGGTTTGGTCTTTGAGAAACAGATAAAGCCAGGATGAACTGATGATGCCAAGTCAAACCTATTTTTGTCCCATATCCTGGATTTCATAGTCCAACTTTTATAAAACAGCCCTATGGCCTCAACTGCAGTCAGTTAGACATGCTCAATATTTAGACATATGAGCCGATTTAGGGTGTAATCTGGTGCTGTGAAAATAATTAGTCACCTGTGAGAGATTCAGCCCCACACCAACAGGTTCTAGAACATCTTCCTCACAAACATTGAGCTTTGCATGACCAGCCAAAATAATGATGCTGTGATGTCAGTTTTGGGGAAAGATGCTGTTTGAGGGACGAGGGGAACTGATCCTACCCAGGACACCACTGGTCTGAGTAGAGGAAGAGAATATGAAGAGGAAACAGTAAAACTGTATTACTCACCTTAGTGATAGCAAACAATAGAAAAATCAAAACCAAGCCCAACCCAAATTATGGAAATGTAAAGAAATTAATTAGCAAAATCACCAAAAGTGAAAAAAATACACTAAATTTTGACATCAAACAGGAACAGGTAGTTCTAGAGGTTTTTATGCGCTCTCCGTAATTTCTCTCGTGTTTTTGAGAATGTTTCCATAATGTATAAAATTGTTGATTTAATTGAAAAAAACTTTAAATCTGTGTGTGCGTGTGTGTTATTTTCACATTTTCCATTTTTAGAGAGAGAGAAAAAAGACAAAGAAAAAACACCCTTAGGATATATTAACAACTATTAATAATGTTGGAATTGCTTTAAGGCAGATGCAGTGAAATGTTTTCATTAATCAAACCATAACATTTTTATTTTCAATTACAAATAAATTCTCTGTCACAAGATAAGAGAATTCTTCCTTGTAGTCACTTTGTTGGTAATGAAAACCTCCCAAGAGACCACTTGAGAGGTTTCCATTAGTAATTAAGCGGTAATTACTTCAATTATGCGTAAACTTCACTTTGTCTCTGAAGATGGCTTTTCCTTCTAAAGCAGAGCGATAACTTCATAAGATTGTAGAAAAACAGAAACTAATTATTGTCTCTCTAATTTCATACTGAGTTTTGTGCTTCAAATCCTTCCAGACATGGAAGCAGTGAGTGCAGTCAGAGTCTGGTTGACTTGGAGGTGATGCTGTGGATGACTCTTATTTCAATAAATAATTCTTTAAGCGCATCAGCTGGTCTTTAGTAATAAAAAAAGTTTTCATCCACCTGTTTCAACTATGTTGCTGACGATTCAAAGAAATGTGTAAATGTGTGTGTCTGTGTGCGCACTGGAGAGAAAGAGAGAGAGAGAGAGAGATATATGAATAATGCAAAGCTGTCAGCATTGTGTCTGCTCTGAATTCTTTAGATGCTTAGCCCAGTTTAAGAGTCAGCTTTGAGTAATCTATAATTTATTGTATTACCATGCTTTTGTCCTGAACTCTGCTGAATACTCCTGTCACATTTTCAGGAAATGTTTTTGAAAGTTCGACCCGGTTGTCATACTCACCCTGACAGACTGTGTTTTGCATTTTGGCCACTGTGCTGTGAATACAAATACAAGCTGTTCTCTGGCTCCATGCCACTTATGCTAATATAATTAAATCTGAATACCAAATTGGAAATAATACACAGCCAAATGTGGAGTTGTCAAATTGTCTATTTTCAGCCTCATCAATATGAAACGCTTCATCTGGGAGACTTTAAATCATCTGGTACTTGTCATCTGCCCTGTAATCTTCCGCACAGCTGATACTGTGGCCAATCTTATCCAACCTGTTGGATTTAGTCCCTCATAAATACAGGTTTTCTGTCAGCATTGTTATCAAATTTCTGTTTTTCCACGCCGGAAAGAATGGAGCCAGACCAAAGTCATGCTGCGACCACATGGTGACTCCAGAGTGAAAGGTTCAGTCTCTGATGCAGACAGCCACACAGCAGGATGCAGATGCGATAACCACAACACGGATGGAGGAGTTTTAGATCTTTCACTCAGATTTACATGAACTGGAAATCTGGAGCTCATTCAGTAATTATTAAATAAAAGAGAAAAAAAGGAAGAACTCATAAGAAGAACTCATAACGACATTAGACATTCCAGTCTAGTTAGCAGGTCAGAGAATGCTCCGATTTTGCTTTTCAAGTAGGTCAAGTCAAAGAAGAGCTTTAGATCAATCTGTGATATTTGATACAAGCTAGAGCTTAAAAGCATTTTTATTTTAAAAGGAGGGTCTGCAGGGGATGCAGCTCGTTTGATGGCAGCTGCAGGCAGGCGGGATTATGAGCAAGAAACTGAGATTTCAGGTGACAGTTGGGGGATTATTAGGGGGGCAAAAGGACAAAAAGAGTCAAATGTCTCCTGAACATAGACACATTGTTTAGTGATCTTAATTGTTTAAGAAATATATTATTTTCACTGCATTCATCATAACTTAGAATTATGGAATATGTTCTCATGCAGGTACTGAAGTATAGTTAGATCATTGATATTATAGATTGAATTGCTACATGTGTAAAAAGGCATGAAGTGGTTTGTCTTTCAATATGTAATTCAATATCCCAACTGAAAACACTACAGGAAATACTTTCACCATTTTCTCAAAACCAACAGTTGCGTAGATGTAACTTAATTGAATGCAAAGCATATCAATCACACTAAATATGCAGCCTAGAGCAAAATCAGTGCGTAATTTGTAATATCTCCGAAACACAAATTAACGAGAGATGAGGTGATGTCAAGAGTAGAGGAAGAAACATATGACTCCCATTAGCACTAAAATCTGTCTAGTTAAGAAAAATACATGGGAATGTAATTATGTAATTTGTAGCATAATTACTAAACAAAATGGCCACAGAAGGAACAAGTCATCTATGTTTTGGTTGGTTTTCTGTGAAATAATAAAAATGTGGAGCAGGAAAAAAAATAAGCAGTGAAAATATTATGAACACCTTCAACACCAGTAAAGACTTGACATAGTGGGTTTCTTTGTGTTTGTCAATGGTTGCTTTCTTGGAGTATGCAATCCCACATTATGTATCAGGTATCATCAAATACAATTCTGAAGAAAAGTGACATCCTGTCTGGAAGGAAGGTGAACTTGACCTGGATCTTTAAAGTGGTCAGTGACCACACACACTTTGAATGTGACTGCTGATGGCTAAAGAGACATTACAGGGTTGTCAATCTGTCTTGAATCTCATTTGAAATATTTAACATGATTTGAATAGAGTGTTTGTAACATGTTGATAAATTATCATCATACAGAGGAGGAATTGAATAAAGCTGTGTTGATAAGATGCTTAGGCCCATATGCTTCAGGCTATCCATTATGTGACTGGTCAAATTTACCATATGTGCAAAAGGATGATTGATGTTTCTCATTAAGAGGTAGAACAATTCTGTCAATCCAATAATTATTCATGGTAAGCATTTATGTTGACTGTAGGCAAGGAAATGGGAGTTTATTTCAATAGCATAAGAGAATCCAAACGCTTTGGTGGAAATCAAAGGGGAGATAATATAAGAGTAAGAACATTGAATAGTAAATGTAAATACAGTAAATTGCAAAGTAAATTTTAAAATACAGATAATGACAGGAAGGCTAAGACTGACCTTTGATTTAAGTTTAATTTTATATGTATATCAGCCTGGATTAATCTAAACACTAATAAACCATCACCGATATTTCCCAGCAGATCAATATGATCTCTGATCAAACGCTCCCTTGAATTCGTCCATTGGTGATGTTCTCCATCAGAGCCAAAGCTCTCCACAATTACACAGCTCAGCTGGTGAGGTTTTCACATCCATTTATTTATTTATTTATTTATTTATTTATTTATTTATTTATTTATTTATTTTGTATGCGTGTTAGGTTGTCTGAGGATAAATGTGGTTCAGTTTCCTCGTTGATGTTTAAACAAAATTTCAAAATCATAAACAAAAACACTGGATTTGATGCTTCTTGGGTCTAAATAACACTGAATGTAATCAGGTTTCAGTGTATTTTGGTGAGTTTTGACGCTTGTGTCCCACCACACTTGGTAGCTTGATATTGTTAACAGAAAACTTTTGCGTGGCTGCCGCACATTTTCCCGCCAGGAAAAAAGTGTACGTATATTTACTCAAACTTTGACGCAGTTAATTTTTATACAGCGTAAAATATGGCACCGCACATTTTTTTCTGCGCAAGCCCTCTTTATAAATGAGGCCCCAGGTTTGAACTGGAACTACGATAACAGCCTGGTAATGCAGATAAAAAGCGGTGCCACTATTTTCTTTTTCATTCACCCAAGTCTGTATTGTTACAATTCATAACAATGCATTCACATTTAATAATGTCAAGATTAAACGCTGTGAAACCATCTCACAATGTGCCGGTTGAGGAGCTCAGCTGTGAGCAGGAAAAGGATGGACAGTCTCTGAGAAGTTGTGAATCGAATGAATGCATCTCCAAGGAATTTATTTATTTGTACACAGAGAAAGTGTTCCCTCATTAAGCCCTCTCAGATCCCCTCATTAAGGCACAAGGCTGATAATATTCTATATTGCTCTGTCAAGACGTGCCATTAAACAGAAAAAGCAGCAGTGCTTTCATCTTCCTCAGGCGTGTTCTGCTGGCACAGACTGATGTATTTGTGTCACAGAATGCTGCTGAGTTTCAAACACAATTAATATTTCAAGATATTTACAATATATGAATATTTGTGGAAACTTTCAGTTGATGTGTTGGCACTCACCAGTGTTAGACGTATATTCTGACCACTTTATTACATTTTCACACCAATACAAAAAAGAGCAAAAAATTGTTAAAATCTCTGTGAATAACTTCCAGTTCAAGTAAAACACATCCATCCATCCATCCGTCCATCCATCCCACTTCCTGTACACCCTTTTTCTGTACACCCTTGTCCCTTAGTTGGGTCAGGAGGGTTGCTGGTGCCTCTCCTGCTAACTTTCCGGGCGAGAGGCGGGGTCAACCTGAACAGGTCGCCAGTCTGTCGCAGGGCAACACAAACATGTGTAGTTTATTTTGATCCTTTGATCTAATGACTGGTTATGGCTAGAACTGACATTTTAGGGTAATACATGCATCCTCTGCATGGAAGCATGTTCCACATTCCTGTGGAAACACATTGTTCCAGATTCTGAAAGGCTCAAAGCGTTGTATGCATATCACTGAGTACAGCTGCGGACAAAATTGCTGTTGCCAGCATTGGTCACTGTAGGGTTATTGTTTAATGTTATTTGATTTGATTAGAATGGTGCACATTAATCAAACATTACTACTCATGTGACTCTGAATATACTGGAGTGCACGTGATAACTACATTTTATCCTTTTTCCTAAGACAAATAAGAATAAAAAAAAAAAACCGCCCCACTAAAAACGGCAGCAGACGTCAGTAAAGCAAGTAAAGAAAACTTGCTTCTGATTTGCTAAAACATTTAGTATTTTACTCATTTGTTATACCAACTATAACCTTACAAGACCCTCACTATTCCGCAGTTTAGCTCAGTATGGTGAAAAGTTATCATAAAATTACGACTTTGTACTCATCCAATTTCGGATTTAAAACACAAATCAAAATCTCAGAGCCCTTATACTTCATCATAAGTAAGTAACTATAACTCGCAGAAAAAGGCCAGGAAATAGACAGAACAGAATCTTTTTATCATTAATGCAAAATGTTATGAACTTTTCATCTCTTCTCATTTGACAAGCTGAAATATTGCTGCAAATTTTTCCACAATAAATGTTAGAAACTATATGCCTTGTGAAAAACTAAACTGAAGAAGTTGACAACCAGTGCATATAGATGATAAGTCTAAAAATACAAATCCCAGTGAATTATTTTCACTTTTTCTCTTTAAACTGAGCAGTCTTGATTAAATGTTACTCATTTTCTTAATAAACTGAATTTGGAAATTATTTTGAAACTACATATGACTTTTCATGGCAGTCTGAACGACCCAGCTCCAATCATTTCACAAAAAAACATCTAATTTGTTCCACTTCCATGTGTGGAGCTAAATCAGATACATATGACTTATTTTTCAAAGCATCTGCAGTCTGAATGGCAATATTATATTTTATCCAGCTTTTATGTCATCAAAATGAGGCACACATCATATTTCTGAACCAAAAGCCAGACACAGTTAATCCAGGTATAAACAATGGCTGAAAATTGTAGATATGAAATTATGAATGAAGTGAAATGCATCATATATCACCACTTCTGGCTCTGAATACACATCCACACAAACTTCTCTACCAAAGTTGGTGTCGGTGCTTCAGACCGTTGCTGTTGGTTGTACTTTCCTTCTGTTATCTTCCTTTCTCTTATTATGATATTGTGATAATACTTTTATCTCCCATTGCTGAATAACTTTAAAAACAATCCATAGACAGCAGCATCCATAAATATTTGCGTAAACAGAGCGATGTGTGATGTCGGCGATGTTCCTCTGCACATGTAGGTTGCTTTGGGGTCGTAAACCATTTACACAGGAGTCTCATTGCAGTCGTATTTAGTTACTAGTAAAAACAACCATGAAAAACAAATTTAATTTTACCAACAGAGTCTGAATTGAGTATCAATACAGATCAGTAGGTTTATTTGAAAGAAAGGAGTAAGCTACTTGTAAACCAGTCAAAAGGACCAAGATGACCAAACGAGCTCAACTGCCTACAGATCCTGGCAAAATGATTGTATTATCATGTTTACCTGAGATAAATGGGAAAAAGAAAACTTTACAGAAAATAGCTTAATGTTTGATAAATATAATGTGATCATAGTGAACTGTGATCCGTTCTGATTGGAGCGTGTCACAGCGTGTCAGATCATTAGACTGAAGATGCAGTAGCTTTATTATCTATAGGTTTAGAAGTGGTGCACAATGCTTGGTGCATCCTATGAGGAAGGAGCCTTTCTAATGATAATATTACAATGTTTCATTCATTCAGCATTTCCAACTCAAGGTTTTCTGCCCCGGATACATTTCAGTTCAGCTTATTTCTAAATCAGTGTTTTCAAATACCCGTCTTCCTCTTAGCAGCCAGTTTCTAGGAAACTGCACTGTGAAAGGAGTCCCTTGTGCACAACCAATAGAAGTGTGTGCACAAAGAAGCTCGTGCTTGAAATTCCTATGTCATCAATAACTTCTTTTTATGTTTCATATTAGGATTTAAATACTGCCGCATGTCAAAGTCCTGTGAAGCATAACATGCAGTGTGCTTTCAGAACAGCTTCTTAGTTAAAGCTGCATTGTGTAACTGATATATTTTTTTTATTTTTTTTTTACATATTTGTTAAAACTGTCACTTTTTCATAGTAGTATAATATGAGAAAGAAAATCTGTGGGAAAAAATTGAGGGCCGTATTTTTTTCTACAACCAGTGGAAGCGCTGGTTAGAACCAGTACCAGTACTAACAAATACACAGAACAGTCGGACACAATCAATCAGAGCCAGAATGAGGGTCTTAGAGTTATTAATCATGAGTGTGTATGCGCTGATCGCATCTTCCCCCTTGCTCTCTGCTGCGCTACAGCTTCTCCCTGACAGCACAGCCTGAAATGAATACTATGGCGAGTTACCATGGTCACTGATGAGGATAAACGGTTTTCCTGTTGTTTGTAGTAAGTTGTTAGTCTGCCCATCAGCACACTGAGCAGTATGAGTTCGATGGACAACTCATGCTGCAAGACCTTCCTTTTTGTCCTTCTTTGTTCATTCAATTAATTAGAAAGAATGTTAAATTTCCCATTATGTGGCGGCTTCAGTCAGAAATTCAATCAGCAGTATTTATTTTAGGTGCTTGTTGAATTTGACCTATCCGCTGAAAACACAGCAACATATAGAGCTGAATTAAACTGTGACCATGTCAACACGTCTGTTTGGCCTGTCAGAGTGCAGACATGATAAACAGTTCAGTAAGTTCTTTATTTTGTTCTAACATGTAAGTGCTGAGCCCTTTTCAGAAATCCTCTCTGCAGCAATTAGCATGGCAAGGCATGATTACCTGGCAATAAAATAATACTGACTCCCTCAAAAATAATTTTCTACTAAAAAGTCACTGAAACATTTCAAAACCTTTAAAATCCAAATTGCTTTAAAAGTCACTTGCCATGAACAGCCCCTTTAGCCTTTCTGCCATGGGGCTGGATTGCTTGTTACTGTTGCATCAAAACTGAGGTGAAGTCTGCAGAGGGAGGAAAAACACATCAACAGGCGACAGAAGAAGGAGGAAAGCACAACAGCAGATGTTTGTGAGTCATTTATCTCACTTGCACTTTGACTCTGAAACAGTTATTGACTGGCATCTTCACAGAACAGCTCAACTCTCTCACAACCAAGCAGCTGCTACAGATGACACTGAAATTTAGCCATTTTCTAAAAATTCAATGAGAAACCATCTTTAACATATGCATAGAAAGGTTAAATGAGGACTTTAAAAAGATATTTTGATCCATTCAAGAAAGTTTTTTGTCTTCAAACAGATGAATGTCTTAATTAACTGCAACGTTTTGAACAAAGTTCTGACTAGATGCTAATCCATGATTAGGATTTAGGTTTAAGGGTATGTATGAACAGATAGTCATGTCGGAAATGAAAGCATAATTGACCATTTTTCGTTGTGAAGTAGGGAATGGACTTGGAGGAGACCTCATAGCTGATCTCCAGAGCCTCTTCATAGGTAACGCCCTCCAATCTTCCAGACTGTATGGTCTTCCAAGGTTCTGCCTCATGTCTCAAACATGTTTTAACCCTGCAATAGAAAAGGAGATCTGTTGCAGGATTAAAACATGTTTGTTCTTCAGTAGGTGAAGTGATTCTGAAGTGAGAAGCTATTCTGGTAGGACATCATATGAGCACTGGCAGCTTTAATTTTGAAAAGACGACAGATCCATTGCAATACACCTGTTTCAGAATTATCCTTTTTATTCAAATTTAATATGTTGCGAATGAAAATGTGAATTATTATCTTTACTGTTGAACATATTGAGTTCATGGATTGTTGTTTTGGGGTTTAAAAAGAAAAATTAATGAATCATGCCATTATTGTCTGTGAAAGGTTTTCCAACGCTGTCCCTTGCGCTCTTTCTGTTTGGATTCCGTGGAGAAGGTATAAAGTTTTGTTTTCTGTGTTCAATAAGTGCATTTTATGTATAATGAGTGATAATTTGATTACTGTTCTTGTAAAATAATGTGCTTTTGAACACTTGGACTTTATTAAATGGTGATATAGCTGTGTTAGCATTTATTTAGCTGCTCTTATGCTATATGAAACATTGCTAATGAAGATGCTACATCAATGCGCTGAAAATAGCACTGATCATAAGCCAGGTCTTTAAATCCCCAGTAACTTCCACAAACAAACACCCACACTCACCCAACACCCAACTCTGGCATGCTTGAGGTTCTCATATTTTTCAAGTGGAAAAACTTTAGTCTGTTGCAAAATGTAAAACTCAGTGGCGGAACAAGTCGGCACGGGCCGGGGGGCGGGGCAAATTTCCGGGCCCTCTGGCCAATCACCGGGGGGGCAGAATGAGGGTCTGACAGTACAACCCGGACAACCACTGACAGTAATACCCCTTTCTCAACAAATTTGTTTGTCTCTTTCCGTGAACACACAGAGACAACCTTGGTGTCGCTTTGCATAGCATACTTTTGAACTGATTTTGCTAAAAAATAACCCTTACCTAAGCTCTTGCTGCACAGACCCTTGGCTTGCTTAGTATCCCTATTTCAAACAAATAACATTTTATACTAAATGAGCTGCAGCTGGTAAGCAGCCAGTGTTCTTTCTGGTTGCACAGTGGCTGCCTGTGGACTGTCTGTCGGGGCAATGCAGGACCCCCAGACACTGCTACAGATAAAGAGAGTGAGTCTGGTTAATGAAGCCCCACAGCAGTTCGGAGCAGACTAACCTGGCGCTGATGCTGAACTCTGCCCCACCTGTCTGCCCTACAGCACACCCAGAACCATGCTTTGCCAGTTCTCTTTACTCTAATCGGCATTGCTAAGAGGTGATGTGTAGGCCTGTCGCAATAAACAATAAATCAATTAATCGCTCGATAAATTAAAGCTACTGACCTCATTTTAATTTAATGTTTCTTCCTGCCTTTTTCTCCTTCTATTGACGACACTGGATGAAAAAAAGGCTCCACTACGTTGCTCTACACCGACCCTCCCTTTCTCATTTCCTTAGCGTAATGTCCAGCTCACATTACTCCATCTTTGAACTGTCGGCTGATTGTCGGCCCATTTTCAAAACCTGAGACCACACACTAGCCAACAGAAATCCTACGTATAACGGGTTCGATCGGGCCGCTTGGTGTCCAACAATGGGCACAAAATAATGGCAACAAGTCCAGTTAACAAAATTTAAAACCAGGCATTAATCAACATTTTACTACAATCCATCTGCAATGCAATGTGGCTAGAGTCAGCATAAAGTCTTGACTGAAAATCATTATAACCTATTTATGTCACGTTAATGATGAACAACTGAAAACTTACCGGTTTTATCACCTGCAGTAGCAATTTGGCTCCAACTCCCCTCCTTGTCATTCATATATTCTTTGCACCAAATGTTGAGTAAACATTAATGTTGTTTCCACATATCATCTCCAATGTCCGCTGGACTCCGGGTTGCGCCGTGTCAGCTGTTTGGGATGTGCATAAGACGAGCATGACACTGTCATAAAATATTATTCAGTATATAATGACACGTTTATTGCAAAGTTCACACTTTTAATAGACTTTTAATGCACATTTTAACAGAACTTTGCAATAACAGGGTCATCATTGTCTGAATAGTGCAAAGTTCACACTTTAAATTAACATTTAATGCACTTTATTGCACAACTTTGCATTAGTAATATCATTTTTTAACCAAATGACACTTCATGACAACAGTCATAAACATAAAGACTCCTTCAACATAACACCTGTCATGTTCATGACAGTGTCATGCCAGTCTTATATACGCCCCTTCATATAAGGTGTTACCAGCTTGAGTAAGGAATATGCTTTTTTAAAAAGTGTCACCATGTTGTGACAGTATGAGAAACATTATCTGTGAAAGAAATAATTCTGCAGAAATACACATCTGCCAATCAGAAACAACCAATAAAAGCCAGAAGGAGGGTCTTAGTGCTGTCCATCGCCTTCATTTACATGCTGCTCACACCCTTGCCCTTTTTCTCTGTTATGCTACAGCTCCTTCCCCATGATGGGGCCTGCTGTGAAAGCTCAGGCTAGTTAGCATAGCTATAGACAATGGTGAAGAAACAGTTTCCTGGTAACAGTAAGTTGTTTCTCCACCTTTTTCAATGCATACATGAGCATGATTGACAACGCTAAGACACTCTTGTGGTTTCTGACTGGGAGAGTAGGTTTTTTTCATTGATTATTTATCTGATATTATGCTGTCACAACATAGTGACAATTTTAACTTTATAGATTTATTTACAGAAGGAATGAGAAATGGGCTTTAGTGCAGAGCTTCAGCTCAGCACCACTGTCTGGATGGAAAGTACAAAGTTAATGATCTAAGCATCACAGAGAAAGATGGGGTTTGCAGGTCTGAGTTTATTTTTCTTCCTGTTGGGTGGAATGAATCTGCTAAGATGGGGATGTTTGGATCCTGGAGGACAAGGTAAGTTTGGTGTGAGTGGCTGGATGGTTCTCATGAGGTTTGTTGATTTCAGAGGTTGATGGAAAGAATGCAGGCAGAGTGTTTGTGGAGCTTTGCTAGGTATCTGTGGATAATGAATCCAGGCGTGAGGCGTCAAGGCTGAGGTCTGGTGACCAGGAAACCAGAGAAAGCTTCACGGATGTCATCAGGTGCTGACCCACCACCCAACAACTCATTAATAACATCACCAAGCATCTGCTGATTGCCTAAAGCTATGAAGGCAGAGACAGGAGCGCTGCATCTCTGTCAGAGATCCTCTGAAAGGCAAGACCTCACACTTGCACACCTCACATAAATACAAAAACAAATCCAGACTCTTTAGTTTCAAATAAGTATGGTCAACTAAAAGAGGTCCCTATTTCTGCACCATTACATCAGGCAGATGAAGTGTAAAAGATCGATATCTTCTAATATAGTGCTGTATACCAGATTCATCCTCAGTTTAGGTTAACACAGCGTTTCTTAATCCTGGTCCTCAGGGACCCCAGTCCTGCATTCATTAGGTGCTTCCCTTCTGCTATATACCTGACATGAATGAACTGATGATTAACAGACTTTTGCAGCACTTGATGGCAATCAGGAGCTAATGCTTTCATTTGAATCAGGTGTGCCAGAGCAGAGACACAGCTAACATATGCAGGGCAGAGGTTCCTGAGCACAAGTGATGAGAAACAGTGTGTTAAGATGCTAAAATAGGCCAATAGGCCTCTCTAAGTAGCTGTTAGCCCTCCAGTGCTCTGTATGTTTCTGCACTAAACACCGACTCTGAATGGCATTTCTCTAAATCTAAATAGCATATTAGTAAAAAAATAACTAAAAATCTTACTTCAAAAACATTGAACTATCACTAAACAATTTGTATTATCAGTAATATCATTGTTGTTTTATAGAGACCTCAATTTATTCATGAACAATGGATATAGTACTATAAAGCTTACAGAAAATTAGAACATAACATTGAATGCAGGCAAATTAATATTTTGACATTGTGAAATCTTAATAATATATAAAATAACTACATAACTACACAATAACTGAAAATCATCTCGTAGTCTTTATTAAAACTGTGAACAAAGACAGTAAATAGAAACAGAAACAGAAAATAACCTGTGTCAGTCAGTCAGCTCTTAGGGTGCTGGTGGAGTGAACACAGCACCTTTCAGTTCTGGACCGGGATAAAAGTGTGACCCACATCTCTCTTAGTGTAATGCCACACCAGCATGACTGCAAGGGAATACTGAATGCAGCCAGACAGAAGAGCCAACCTATACATATGGGACAACAGATACACATATTTCCAGATTTGTATTCATCACTTTGTGTCATGCTGCATACAGCGATTTGCCATGCCTGTTTAGTAACATATCCCCAGGGTAGAAGTGTCTCTCTGCTCTGGATCCCAGTAAAATATTTTGCATCCACAGTTTGGAATAAGTTAAAAGATCGTGAATATAATCATTCATGGTGCCATGACAAATGCGTCTTATTGATCCCCATAACTTCCAGCGAACTTTGCCACAAGGGTTTGGCATTTCATACTAGGTTAATGAAATTGGATAATTGAAATGTTTTTGAAAATCATCTCTTAGTCTTCATTAAAACTGTCAAATTCATAAAGTTAATGAGAAATAACCTGAAACTGGGTCATGCAGAGAGCTTGGTTAGAGTCAGCTATAGATTCTGGACTCTTGGAAAGAGAGGAAAGAAATTAGATGAGTAATGAGTAATGCACATTTCATAAAGAGTGTGTCCATATAGAAAAAGGCTCAACAGCCTGATAAAGAATGCTGGTTCTGTTCTGGGGATGACTGAAACTTTTGGAGATGATGATGCAAAGAAAGATTCTTCTTTGCATCAAGATTATGAAGATTATGAACAACCCTGACCATCCTCTTCATGAGAATGTCTTGTGAAGGCAAAGCATCTTCAGTCAGAAGTTTCTTCAGAGGCTTCTGACTTTCTACTTCCAAACTATGCCCACAACTGCTGGTTTCTTGGCTTTTTATGTCTCCCTTTTGTTCAAGTGTCTATTTTATTTATCAGTTTTTTGTCCCACAATATTTATCATTCAGTGAACAAAACCCAGTGAACCTGGTTGTATTAGTTGTATTAAATGTTTTTAAAACTATTGAATGGGATTTTGTGGAAAGTGACTGACCTTGGGTGATTGAGATTCTAAGAATTGTGCAGTTGAGAATTTATTTTCTGGTTGGAAATTAGACAAGCATCTCTCTAAAGGGGGATCAATAATAAGGATAATCAATTTGGGGGGAAAAAAGGTTAGACTGTGTTTTCATTTTATTTAAAAATATATTGTTGAAAATGATTTAGTGAGAAGAAACATGGTGATAAAAATCAAAGTTTACAGTTATTTATCGGGCGACTGTGGCTCTGTGGATAGAGTAGTTGTCTTGTGATCAGAAGGTTGCAGACTCAATTCCAGCTTCCTCCTGCAACATGTTGATGTGCCCCTGGGCAAAGCACCCAATCCAAAATTGCCTACCAAGCTGCGTATCAGTGTCTAAATGTGTGAGCGTTTCTGAGTGCAAATGGGTGAATGTGGCTCTAGTATAAAGCGCTTTGAGTGGTGAAAAATGATTAGATAAAGCGCTATATAAGTGCAGTCCATTTACCATTTATTTATTTAATTTCCCTTTGGAATTAAAACATTTTTGAACCAAACTTAATTGAATTCACTTCAATCTGCTTGGGGTGTGCCTGGTACTAGACTTAACCATAGCTCATTCATAACTATTGGCCCACAAGCCCCAAAATGATTTGGTCATCAGAGAATTTGAAGTGGTCATGCTGGGCTCATGGCAAGGCTGCAAACCTAATCACACCCACACAATGCTGGCACTTTTCCAGATAAGTTAAAAGAACACTTTTGGTGGCCCATCTGCTGTGTGCTCTGCCTCTCCTCAGTCTGCGGCCAGAAGCTTCTCACCAAGCAGCTGAAAGAAATCGCCTCTGAGACAATGTCAGACCTTCTTAAGATGGGTCGGTCAGGGAAAAAAAGACAGTAAAAAACTCTTCAGTGAGCGGGAGGTTAATAATTTAGCAGTAGAACATACAGACATAGCTTTTGCAGACTTAGAACTATTTTGTTGACAGTTTTAATCCAGAGAAGTGATGTAGACGTCCCTTGCTTTGTGCCTCTTGCTCTTTTAGAAGTTTTTATTCAGGCACATTTCTGTTTTTAAACATCAACAAAAATAGGACAAAATAAATTAGGCTATGTTTGTGGCAACTCTCCTTAAACACACTAAGACAGTGTGAATGATCCAAGGAGAAGGGCCCTCTATAAATAATAAAATCAGCTGTGGTTATGGATATGAAGTAGGTGCTTAACTAGGGGTCTGACTCTGGTGCCGACATGACAGATTTGCACGGTTTCTCTCTGGATTCCAGCTTCTGAGGAGGTTACCCATATTTTCTGCAAATCTGTAGTAAACATATCCAAGCTTCATGTCACTCTCAGAAAATCTTGCAGTACTTATGTTCTGCCAAGAACATATGAAGGAATGCTAAAAGGTCTCAATAAAGTTTATTTTTCATGTTTTAGCTTAGTTACTATGCAGCTCATCTGTTACTTTACATTAACTTCCCACTGCTGTCAGTCAGATGTGCTAAAACAAAAAAGCTTTGCACAGAAGCACCACAGCCAGCCGATCTGAAATAAGACTAATTGACCAAGTGATCCTGTTCTCCACACAGGTTACATTTCCTCCCATTTCTATATTGATCAAATGTCTCTGCATTTACCACAGAAAACTTTATTACAGGTTTCCACTAGATGTTCTTCACATCACAGTTTTGGCCACCCTTGGTGATGAATGTAGCCTCTGTTCTCCTCCTGAACTATCATAGATGGAAAATGCATCAGGCCCTGCAAATATTTATCATATGCAAGTGTGACGGCCAGCCACACAGGGTAAGGTCCACACCTTATCATAAGTTGGCTTTCACTTTAATTTGTTTTGTAGTTTAATTATCCTTTATTTTCTGTCTTCCACCTTACAATGTTTATATGGAGTGCACACATATTAACAATGCAGGGTTGAAATTTAATTATGTTGTATTAATATTGTTTTCTTTGTTTGAGTTACCTGGGTGTTTGGGCTCCCCTCTCTGGACCAAAGGCGTGGCAAAGGGCTGAGGTTCCTGATATACATCTCATGGCCTTATTGGACTGAACCACCTGCGTCATGCTGGGGGGGGGTGTTTTGTGGGTTTATTTTATTGTTTGTGTTAGTTGTTGGGTGGCAGCCATTTTGTTTTCCCCTAATGTGTCTTCATAGTTTAGCTAAACTTGTATTTAAATCCCCTTGTGTCTTATGTCAGCAGGTCAGTTTTGATGTTGTGNGAGTTCTGTAATTTATGTTGACCTCTTTTATTGGCATGCCCATTTAAATGTTATGTTAACCTTTTGTTCATATTTTTGGGTAAATTAAAAACCCACCTTTTTGAATTCAACACCTGTGTTCTGCAATTTGTACTGTCTGGTCCCTGACACACTGACTGAAATGTTACTTGAGTTAAAGTCTTAAAGTATCAGAATTTTCTTGTACTTAAGTATGGAAAGTACTGTAAAAAATTATGTACTAAAGTAATGTAATGAAAAGTATAAGTAAAAAGTAAAACGAGGCAAATGCAGTTTGAATGACAATTTTTATATTTTGGTAAACTTGTCAAATACAGTTAAAGTAATAATGTACACAACCAAGTGCAGGCAAAATTAAACCTGCTAATAGATAAACCTGCAGGCATCATTAGGTGCTTTACCTACAGCA
>CAEGAF010052829.1:0-23933 GCA_903067075.1 Micropoecilia bifurca
AGAGCTGTTGCCTTGCAGCAAGAAGGTTCTGGGTTCAATTCCTGGCCCCAGTCTTTCTGCATGGAGTTTGCATGTTCATGTGTGGGTTTTCTCCAGGTTCTCCGGTTTCCTCCCACCGTCCAAAAACATGACTGTCAGGTTAATCGGTTTGTCTAAATTCCCCCTGAATTGAGTGTGTGTGTCTCCATGTTGCCCTGCAACAGACTGGTGACCTGTCCAGGGTGACCCTGCCTCTCACCCAGAATGTTAGCTGGAGAGGCACCAGCAACCCCCCCAACCCCACCAAGGGACAAGGGTGTAAAGAAAATGGATGGATGTATTTTTATTTAGAACAGTATGCTAGCAGCAGGCACGACGGAGAAATGTTTTCAAACTCAAACCCCCTCATCATGGAAACATGATGAGGGGGTTTTAAGTTGGAGGCGATCGATCTGGCAGTACAGTACTTATAGTGAGGTGCAGAAAATGGGATAACATAACTTCTCAAAAGTTGTACCCCTCCTAATTTAGATGGTACCTCCAGCAGCTTTTTACTCAGCACATGGAGTTTTTTTCTCCTTTCGCTGCTCCACCCTTTTGAGGAAACACAGCTGGAAAGGTAAGTGCTCTTTTCAAACAATGTAATTGTTGAACTTGTACATTAAACCAAAATAAATTCTTTAAGAAATAGTTGGTTTTTTTACACTTTTTCCTACTTGATCCTGTACCGGACGTATGGCCAGTCCCTCCACTCACAGCGATGTTTAACGAAATGTCAAAATACAACTGAAACGCAGAACTGAACCAATAAAAATTTGGTCTGTAAATTAATGAAAACCAACATGATATCAATAATCCCATTTCAGTAGAGAACTGCCTCCATCATGGTGAGCTATTTTAATGAATTTCAGTTACAATTGCAGGCTCTAAACAAGTGCAGATTTTATATTCTTTTATCAAGAAAACTACAAAAAGTATTGACGTCTTGTAGTAAATGCTACAAGAAGAATACAACAAGTAGACGTCAAGAAAACTTGCCGTTGTTTTCTTGACAAAATAAGAAAAAAACTGATGCTAATGTGCTGGATGGACTTCTGGAACCTCTTTTGCAACACAGAAAAAGACTGAGTGAGCGCTTTTACTTTCCCAAAGGATCTGCTATATGCGGGAAACGTAACTGAGCGTCGGGATGAGAGATTTCTCACCATCTCCGCCACTGTTTCTTCAAGTTCACAGTAATGGAGAAAAACCTCAGCAGTGCCAGGAAGATGCCAACCAGAGCCGGAGTAGACCAACCTCCTCCCAAATATGAAACACCCCAACAGAGCAGATTGCGACCCATATTTTCAACACCGCCCAGACAGTGCTAACCGGGTTGGATCTGAGCAGAACCAGAGCAACTTACCTGCCAGCTTCTGCATCTGGCAGCCCAACCCTGTTCCATCAACCAACAACCTTGAAGTGAGATTTCAGGGCCAAACGTCCTTTTGTAGAGATGAAACGAGCCGTGGTGTGTGGTGTGACAGACGGGATCCTCCAAATGACGTTTTTACGCTTAAGTGCAATTGATTGTATGAGCAAAACACCGGTTTGCACAGAAAAGAAGAAAGTGAGACTGTGATTTCCGTTTGCTGCTGCTGTTTTATAATTCACTGCAAAGCTAGCTAACATCAAATATGCTAACAGAGGGAATAGCGGTGAGAAATCCACCTCCAGTTACTATTAAAAGCAGTCTATTATGGTGTTAGCGCAAACTCTTTATTGCTACAATGTGTTTATCCTTTTTTAAAAACTACAAATAATGGTTTTCAAATCCGTTTTCAAACATACAAAATGAGCATGATGAAATGTGTTCTATTTCTAAACTAATACTTAATAAAATACAAAGATAGGCTTATACCAGCTGTCTGAGCTTGCATGGTAACATATTTTCACCTTGCATATTCCACTCTGGCTTTGAAATAATCGAAAAGTAAGTGTAAATGTAACGTTATATTAACCGTGACATGCTGTCCTCATCCTTCGTCGGCCATTTTGGTCACAACACATTGCAAGTTGGGGCTAAATTTGCACAAAAATTGTCTATCTGAATTTAGTTCTTTAAATCCATTGGGATTGTTCTTCAATAGCAATTCATGAACTACGGACAAACACAAATCCTCATGTGAACTCTTTTAACCCTTGTGTGTGCGAGGACCGAGGTAAACATAGGGGACTATTGAAAATGATACAAGTTTTATCGGTTTACTGGGTCTCCAAGATCCTGTTCTTTAGACGACACACATCCACTCTTCATCTGCACTCGTTTGACCTCGCAGGGTTGCAGTGACGGTGCCGACCTCCAGAGGTGAGAGGCAGGGTACACAATTCATCACTGGACAAGCACACACACACTGATGCACACACACACTCGCGCACACACACACACACACGCATGCACGCGCACACACACATACACACGCACACACACACGTGCGTGCACACGCATGTACAAAAAGGCAATTTATGGAGACCAATTAACCTAATGAATGTGACTATCATGAGCTACCAGTCTAAAATGTCAACAAGGAAAAGCTGTAAACTCCTAATGCGTTTCATTTAAGTTTCTAAGTGCCAAGCACTTGGGTTTGTTTTCCGAATCAAAGCATGAGAAGGAAATTAAAGGCCTCCATTAGTGGCTCCGGGTTGGATGCTGGTTTTATAAGGTGGAAAAGTGGCAACTGTGTTGCTTCTGATTTGTGATTCGATTGCAGCATTGTAACGACCGTCACGCCGCTTCTTTGCAAATTTCAACATGAATCTCATTAAAATTGAATGAACCTGCTGCTTTCTGGTTGGACACTTTTTGTCCCTGAAGTAACCGGCTTTTGACGTCTGTATTGCTCCGTCTGCGTGATGCAGTTGCATCATACTGATGCATGTCTTTGTCCGCATCTAAATTATAATTATCAAAACTTCATGAGACTGTGATACGAGGTGTACCGACAGGAAATAAAAAAAAGTTAATTGGCTTTAGCTTTGGAATTCATTACACAATTTATTACAACAGGTTAGTCATCGTTTGAATGGGATACAATGTACTTTCCGCTTAACAATTTATTTTACTTGAAATGAACAGCCTAGTGAGGAAAGTTTTAGTGTGGCTAGAGTGAATCATCATAGCATCTTGGGTTTGAACTGCTTGTTCTGTAACACTACGCTGAATGAGCCTCATTGTAATCCGTATTCTGACTGGATGTGCTCAAGGCTTCTGTTCATACCTTAAGCACCAAGTTTCCAAGTTTCTGCATGTAGGTGCCAACTAACACGACAAGGTCAATAGAGTCGGTTCTTTATTTAAACTATAGTTATAATTAGCCTAGGTGATTCCTGTAGCAGAAATGCTAATTAGCCATCTGTTACACAGAACGCTGCTGTCAGAGCCGACAGTAGGACAAGACAGAGATCGGAGATGAACTGCACTCAGTGACCCAAGCATAATGTCATGTCCAGAATCAACATCCGGACTGGTTTGCTGCTCCGCAGCCTCATACGCAAACCTAAGTGTTTATTCTGACTCCTCTTCCCCCCCCACCAGAATCAGGATGAACCTCTTCAGCAGTCTGAGCTGCAGTAGCTGGTTTGCTCAATGAGATGACATGGACCAATCTTCATTAGGTTCATAATCGTCCTGCGTGTCAAATTTGACTCTTGTCTAATTACAAATGTCCATTTTCCTTCCAACATGTCAACTTTGAGGACACGACTTTCACTATAGCACACCTACTAACAGGTGCCAGCTATTCACATCACCAGTCAGTGGTCATAATATTATGCATCATTGTTGCACAATTTGTGGTTTAAGTGCTGTTTTTCAAAAATACTCCCAAAATGGGGTAAGCACTCTTTATAGCGAAAGATTTTTGAAAGACTTTTTACTTTGCATAATATTAAAATAAAATGCGCAAAATACAAACGGAATAAGATGCAACATCTGAATTCTTCCCACTGCAAGTTGCTCTGAAGAAGGAGAATAGAGCTCCAACTTAAAAAAACAAAGAGTTAACTTGTTACATGTCATCAAATTAAGTTTGGAAAACTTACCTAATTATACTTTTGCTTAACATGACAATTTAATAAACTTTATTTAGTTGCTTGGGTTAATTTAATTTGATTACATGTAACAAATAATCAATATTCAGCAGGTTCCTGAACTTTCTCTATGTGTTTCTGTCATTCTAGTTATATTACCCATATCTAAATACAGCCACCACCATGTTTTAGACTGGAGTTAGTGTTAGTTTCTATGCTGGGTGAATTGACCTGGCAGTAGGTCTATTAACCTCCTTTTTAGCAAGTGTGTGTGTATATATTTGTTTTCTAGCTTGTTCACACTTACGCCTGGCCTTTTGTTGGCCTGTTACGTAAAACGCAATTTAAAAATCATCAGGGTTTGTGGTTTCAATGCGGTAACCTGGTGAGAAAAGTCTGCTTACTGTCTAAGACGGCAGGATTATTTCCATGAATGGTGCATCTCTCCTCTTTGTGTTATTGCTACAAAAAGCTCATTGACAGCCTGCCGTCCTGTCAGCACCGCTCTAGTCCTTCTGTCGTCAGCGTCATCAATTCATCCTCTGATGCTCTTTGCGTGCGCAAAAAAAAAAAAAAAAAAAAAAAAGATGTCTGCTTTTGTGGCTTAGGTTGTACCCAAAAGGTAAAAACAATTTTTTTTTGCTCACGGGTCGGTCGAAGAGCCTCGGCTGCTTGCGGTTTTGAGCTCAAACGATGACAAAAGAGGGGAACGCCTTTGGCGAGGGTGACCTGACAGCGAGCGGTCATTTGTTCAGCCCCAGGAGGAGGTCAGAGGTCTCCAGGGAGACGCAGCACCGGGACAGTGGGGTCCTCAACAGGAGGACAAGGACCCTCGTTTTCTTTTTACCGTCCTTTCAAATTACAGAGGACAGACAAGAGCTTATTTTGTTTGAGACAGCCAGCAAAATGTGCTTCATCTTCTGAGTCATGGATAAGTGGAGTTTTTGTGTCGAGTTGAGTCTATTCAGGAGGACATGATGTGATAAGTGGTCAGGCGATGGGTTAGGGTTGGTTGCACTTAAATATTAGCTGTTCAACCTTTAACTGGCAATCAAAAGTGTTTCAGCAAGAAGACAAATGTGTGTTATAATCACGAACATTGAGTCTATGAGGAGATTGTAATGCTTAAATAATAAAAGGAGAACAGTAGGAAGGTCTGAGTTAACAGGGTGTAATTTAACACGCGTATGGAAAAGTGCATCAAAGTTGGTGTTAAAAACATGGAGTCATAATTGGAAAAGTGTAAACTACCTTATTTTAATACGTCTCAAAGTCCTTTCCCCACATTTTATTTATGCTTTAATGAGATAAGTGAGGTATATTTTACACAAACTTAGTAAAATATGCCTCACAACAAATCCTTATGCTCATTTTCAGTGACACCAGAGCAAATGGCGCGTTTCCGATTATTAAAGTTTTGGAGCTTGAGCGCCTCAACTTACTTAACTTGTATTAGTTTTAGTTTCCCCCCCTACAACTCCAGAACTGGCAGGATCCCAACATGCTGACCTGGCGAAATGAACACTTGGGCATTAGAAAAGGTGAGAGTAAGGTCAGTGCTTATCTCTGTCCATGCATGCGCAAAGTGGAACAGACAATTACAGCCTTCAAGGGCAATTTGCTCCTAGTTACGGGTCTGGTCTCCCTGTGATCAATGAAGAAAGCTGAGGACGCTGCTGAGCTCTGAGCCTGGCGGTTCTAGTTTGTTCAGTCGTAAGAGTTCAGGTTTTCATGCACAAAATGTCCTCTGCTGACTTGCGTCAGGGGAAAGTAGAAGTGTAGTAGGAGAAGGTTAAAAAAAAGTAAGGAGATATTTCAATCTTTTCAACAAATGTGTCTTAAATCAAAAACCACACGTTTGATTTTTTTATTTTTAGGATTAAAGATGGCAAACGAGAAATGTTTTGGCTGTCGACAGCCTTCTGAAATCCGGCAGGCTTCGTAAGCCGATGCTCAACAGACATCTTGCATATTGTTTGCATTACAAAGCAGGTGGAATGATGTCATTCTCTAGCATGGCAGCAGGTCCGTCATCCAGCCTCTCTGTCATTGTCGTGATATAAGGATGGTTGAATTGTTTCAGGAGCCAATTTTTTTTTAAATGACTAAGAGCCTTGTGTGTTTCTACTTAGTCAGCCTTTTGTACTGACTGCAAAGAGAAAACTAAAACTACCCTCCCCCAAAATGACTCATCACTGGACTTCCTTATGTAACTGCTCTTTCAAATTTTGATTCAGGCTGTTTGATTTTCATGTTCTGGCAATCTGATTTAAAATCTTCAGGAATATCAACCTCACAGTTCCTTTAGTACCTTGAATACCCAACCAGTACTTGATGAAATGTGTAAAACAGAACCGACTGAACGGATGCAAACAATTAGATGTTTACTGACGGTAACAGGCGTCTTTTGTTAATCCCAGTCATACTCTTACGTTCTCTGAAACATCCACTTCCACTTTTTAACTTCGTAATAATAACCACCTTTGCTCAGCTGCCGTTCCTCAGAAAAATTCCAGTCCACACCCAGCCTGTGGGAAAGGTAAAACATTCCTTACCGCACAATTCACTTTACCGCAGTAGGTACCAAACTGGCGTTGGGCGTCTCATGACTTTAGGGCTCGGTGACGCATGTCGGAAACGTTTCTCTTTGAATGTTTCCTTTTTGTTGTCCGCACTCGTTTAACTTTTGCTGCCAAACAAAAACAGGTCTTAAAGTAAAGATGGAGACTTCATTTAAAATGTAGCTGATGTACAAGTCACTTTTGTTTTCTGGTGCGACTCCTCAAAACTTTCAAATGCCACCTTGGCCAAATGGCCATCCGACTGATAGAAAGCAACTGGCTCAGCATCTGACATAGTTTGATTTTTATTCCTGTGTGAAAGTTAAGATGCACATTATTTGTATATCTGTTAAAGGGCACATATTACTCATTATACGGTGGAGCCCAACAGCTGTCTTTAAAGTATGAATCTTAAAAACTATTTTAGATCATGTTATTCTAGAAAAAAGTGGGTAAAAGATGATTCTACCATGAATGATGAAGTTGTGTCTGGAAACTCATGGTCTTGAAATGCCTGCTTATTTCAGAACAGATGGCCTGAACTAAAAATTAAAATTGTGACTAAAATTGCAGTTGTAATGGTAATGTGTTGAATAGATATGCTTTTTTTTTTGTCTTTTAATTGACATACTAAACTCTTTTAAACATTGGTGAATCTTGGTTTTTAGAGTAAGAGAAACTCAAAGTAGAGATGTGGACACCATGCAGTTTTCATCACATGCATTAACATGCATATCTGAGCTTAGCAAACAGCATATTTTGAGAAAAATAGTGTGGACATAATTATAAAGTTTGAGCAGACAGTTGTTTGACCAAACTGGCATCATCGGTCATCAGAATGACAATACTGGTCAGAACAGGAGCAGAAATAACAGTTACTTAAACAATAATACCCACCTAAATCCTGACTTTTAGTGTTTCAGGTTTCAGATGACACTTTTTGTCACATGCCACCACTCCCTACTGTGGTTTGTGTCACAAGCAAACCAGGTTCATAACAGAGGACTTTTAAAGCCTTTCTCAGGGTTCTGGTTTGTTGAGTCTCCAATCTAATGTAATCACAGGGCAATTCTTTTCCTCCTGGCGCAAATCACCATTCAAATCTTAACTCTATAAACTGATAATTGAGCTTTCTGTCAGTACATTTGTCTTGAGTGGATGTTGCAACGTTTTCTTGATATTCACTAATAACTCAGTTTTATATTTCAAACAAAGTGTCATCATGCTGAGACAACCTCTGGTTGTGATCTTAGCTGTCTTTAGCTGACTTCTTGTCTTTCATGCTTTTTTTTCTTAACACATTTGTGTATTTCTACCATTGAAATGAAAATGACTGTCACAAGCTACAAGTCTAAACACAGATGTAACGAAAAAGAATGTATAAAATTGCGATGTTTGCCATTTGTTTGGCACAAAACCGATACTTGCCATTTTCTGTCATTTGATGCCTTTGATCTGATTTTTTTTTTCTTTTTCGTTACAAAGATGACAGAAAAGCTGAGACTGTTTGGGATTACCTCCTGCTCATGTGTGCACACGCACAGCAACGCAAACATGCGCAAAGGAAAACTGAAATACACATTTTTGCTGTGGCTACGTTATAATTTAAAAAGATTTGGTCTCATTAAAATATTTTTCAAAGGATAAAGCATGAAAAGCCATCAGATTGATTTGCTAGCCCGAGGCTTGGGAGCAGACTGCTTCACTCGCGTTGTGATCGCTTTAAAAATCACTTTGTGTTTTTCCTCCCCTCCGCTGAACCACTGAGGAGCTGCACGTTTCTCCCCGCTAGTTTTGATTGATGTCGGCTTGCCGTGCCGCGAGTCCTTAATCAAATGTTGCTTCTCACAAATTAAAAACACATTTCGAAGGTTTATAGCTGCGGGCGCCGGTATTTACTCATCAGACAAGTAGCAGCAGTTGTTAAAATGTACTTGGTAATATTAACTGGCACCATCAGTCATCTGGTTTTCATCTTAATAGAGATTACGATGCTTTATCGCATTGTTCGAAGTGTTGTCTGTTTGGATCATTAAAGTCGATTCATGAAACGCTCCCCAGCTCATTTTTATTCTGTTTCTAAACTCCCAGTTAAAATTTTGCAAATGAAAATTAAATCAAGGCAATTGAAATTTATGCCTCTGCCTCTAAAACTATTGTTTTCAATCCGTTCAGCTTGACTCAAAGAATTTAATCAACCATGATTAAAAGTGAAAGTCGTACCCGAGTGGTTTACAGTGCAAAAGAATTGAAGCACTTTAAAGTTTTCTGGATTTTGTTGTACGGCCCGGAACGCCTTGGGGTTCCTGGAGGAGCTGGAAGAAGTGGCTGGGGAGAAGGAAGTCTGGGCCTCCCTTCTGAAGCTGCTGCCCCCGCGACCCGACCCCGGATGAAAATGGATGGATGGATGGTTGTTGTATTGCAGTCACACGCTATCACATTTTCAGAGATTAAAGCAACACAAATTGACAGAAAAACTAATCATAAGCTAATCAGAGAAGCAGTCAAGAGGCCCATGGCGACTCTGGAGGAGCTGCATTTTGCCATGTGGAGCAGACTAATATGAGAAGAACCTGAAGTTTTTATTGCTCTATATAAAAGTCATCAAATCGACTGCCAGCAGAGACGCAGCGGAGAAAGTCGGGATGAAATTTTCTCAAAACACTGAATACCAGTTTATGGAGTAATATGAGTTTTTATTGCAGTAGGTGCTGTCATTAAAAAAGAAACTGTATAAAATAAAGTCCCTATTTTTTATGTATTCATTTATTTATTTTTTGCATCTATCTGCAAAACACTCCACAATCTGCCCGGCGACAGAGTGCAAGTGGCGAGAGTGGAGGCAGGAGCACGTAGAACAGACAATACCCGGCTCTGTTTTGCAACCAGCGGGATGCCAAAACAAACAGTGAACCTGAGCTCCGGCTTCAGAAATAGACCAGCAGCTAACAGGATATGAGTGATACTCCAATGACCCGAGAACTGTGGGAATCTCTCCCAGGGTTCTTGTAGACAAACAGAGACTGTGGGAAATTAGCAAGTGACTGATAGCAGTGCCATTAAAACCCACATAGACAGACTGAGAGATGGCAGTTTGTAATCCTGTCAAAGGGGTCAACGAAAATCTTTGTCACATTAGCAGCAGGCGGAGCAGAGACACTGAAACCTCCTAATCTCGAGAAAATGACTCCAGCTTCCCTTCGCCCCCCGTCTAGACCGGAGAGCGTAATCACAGGATGGAAGACTTTAGCCGTAGGTCAGTGACTGACGGCTGTTTTCCAGTGTCACATTTGGCTTTTAACATGACTGTTTTACTCTAAAATACCAACAACGCCAACTATATGTTACTATAGTTTGTCACGTTACAACCAGAAAACTCAGTGAATTCAGTGATGAACACGATTGTGAAGTGGAAAGAAATATGACATGAGGGTTTTTTTTGTATAAATAAAATTCTGAAAAATTAAGTATGTATTTGAATTCAATGGCCCTCTTGGTTAAGACCAAAGCTGACCTAAAAATAAAAACAGAAATGTACTTATTTTTGTTTTTTGTTTTCCTTGTACGTGCATCCGTACTACACAGGACCAGAACGTGCATAATTAAAAATA
Source organism: Micropoecilia bifurca (assembly GCA_903067075.1). Taxonomy (NCBI): domain Eukaryota; kingdom Metazoa; phylum Chordata; class Actinopteri; order Cyprinodontiformes; family Poeciliidae; genus Micropoecilia; species Micropoecilia bifurca. The sequence goes on from CAEGAF010052829.1 coordinate 10,223, forward strand.
AAAGCAGAAATATATTTTTTTGTTTTTCAATGTACATGGATAGTTGTCAAAGAATATATATATATTTTCCTTTATAGGCGCATTTTTGTCAAAAATATACACTAAAGCAAAAAGAAATAAAAAATTTCACAAAAGATTCATAAGGAAAAGACAAAAATTTATATATTTTTTTAATGAAAACGCATGTGTAAGGAAACAGAAAATATATATTTCTGCTTTTATTTTTAATTATGTCAGTTTTGGTCCTCCATATTTTGAGGATATGTATATATGTATATGTCACCGGCATGGCGACTTCTAGACAAACTTGTGTGCATTCTTTTTTTTTTTTGTTTTTTGCAAAATGGCTCAAACTTTGTGAAATCTATGAATATTAACTTTCAAGTTTTCCACAGATTGTCGATGGGATTTGGATCAACTTTGACTAGATTCTCCACAAACGCGTCCCCACAGCTGCGCCATGGGAAAATCTTCTTCAAGGTGAGTTTTTTTTTTTTCTCACAATGTTTTGAATGGAGACCAAAAAATTCTGTCTTGATCTCATCTCAACTGTTGGATTTGCAACCAATCAGGTGACTTTTAAAACGATTTGTTGACGTGGGATTATCATGGATAATCAGAATTAAGAGGAGGTGAATAAACATGCAGATTGTTTAGATATAAAAAATTAACACTTTTGTTGTGTAATAATCCATTAAATCCCATTAAAATACATTCATTTTATGGTTGAAACATGGCTACATCTGAAAAAGCTGAGGGGTATAAATATTTTTGCAAGGCACCAACAACATCTTATGTAAGTGAGTCTACATCGGGTGACTAAATCTAAATCCTGCAATTATTATTAACACATTGCTGACATCCAGACAAAAACAAATAATGCTGTGGTTCTTACGACTATCCAGACGAGTGGTTTGCACATTCATGCTGTTAGCCACTTTATCCACACTATTGTCTGGCCAATAGAATCAGGTAATCCACTGGATCAGGACCGTAGACTTGGAAACCATTAGTTTGTGTACTACACCAATGATGTTCACTGAAAGCTTGTTGACAATCCCATGGGTGGTTGTGTTAAATGGCTGAGTTGCCACCCAGGTTGAATGAACCACCTTGTCATTGTTAGCAACCTAATCATTGCCCACATCAGTAGCCGTCCTCAGCCTCCGGCTCTAAGCAGCCTCTGCCGTCTTGCTAATAGTCCCACTTTTCCTCCTTTTTACTTTACCACAGGGGTTTGCTGCTCTGTTGCTCCTGACTGATCACAAATTACTCTCGATGCCCAGACCTCGCTCTATTTCGGCGGCTACTTTGCCGAGAAAAAGACAAATATGCCACCTTATAGATTTTTTTTCCTCCCTCTCCCCGTTCCTCCTTTTTAACTAAATTATCAAATGGGAAATCTTGGGAGGGAATCTGACATTGACTAACAAATATCAGACAAAAAATAAGAAAGGCAGCTTTCAAATTAAGATTTCATTTGTTGAGGGAAAACGTCTAACCAAACCAATATGGCTCTGTGTGAACAACATGGTGTCATCTTTAGAAACCGCAGAAGTGGTTTAATGTGCTGTGATATAACTGAGTATTTTACATTATTCAGCAGCTCTGGTAGGGGATATTTAAGGGTAATTCAAAGTAATGCCACAGCATCTCATTGCTGTGGCACCAAAGCTGCACCAAAAACTTTAATTTTGGTTTGGTTTTCATACTACATTGTGTAGTCACCAAAGCAACCCCAGACCATCACACTGCCACCACCATGCTTGACTATAGACACAATGTTCTATTTCTGTAAAGCTGAATTAGTTTTACACCAGATGTGACTGAATTCACACTTTCCAGACAGGTTAATGTTGGATAACCAAGCTGTGAAACTGGAGATTTTGTTGAAGAAAAATGAACGGCAGTTGCCTGAGCCAAGTGAGGTTTTTCAGTGCTTTGAATGTCTGTTCTTTGTGTTCTGGTGGAAGGGTCATCAGTGCACTCACGGTACCATGTTCAGAGTCAGCCGTGGGAGGCTTGACCGCTGTTCCATTACGAGTGAGACCCATTATCCAGCTACGGATAATCACTTTGGTTTGCTGGAATCCCAAAGTCTTAGAAGTGGCTTTTAACCCTTTTCCACACTGAACAGCCTTCTCTTTATCATTACTGGTGACAGCAGAACCAGCAGAACTTTAATGTATTTTATGAGCCAAGAAAAGCAAGTAATACAGTAAACAGGAGAGGAGGTTGTAATGTGTGGCAGAACAGGACTACATTTAGTTCATCAGAGACATGCAGTTGTGCAACACATTCCCAGATTGTCATGAACTGGAGCACCTAAACTCCAGCCTTGAAATCCATTTGAAACGTTAGCTGAAAACTAAACAGAGTTGCACTTGTGAACTAGCTTCTTTGTAACTTCATGTTGTTTGGACTAATAGATGTGTTACACTGGTGACATTTGTATTGTCCTCCCCTCTTTGTTTTGTTGGAACAATGGACGAAAACTAGCATTTGTGCTAACTCCACCATGTTTACATTGATGTTTTCAGCTGAACTGTTGATTAATGTGCATTGTCTTAATTTAGATAAATAAATGAATTGAAATGAAGAATAGAGGCCAAATACCTTTTTTATTTTGAATGTCTTTAGATCAGGGCATGATGTGTCGCTTTTGCAGATATTTTTAAGTTTACATTGTCACAAAGGATCTGTAATTACGCCTGCATATATGTAGTTTAATTAAACTAAATTGTTAAAAACATGGTTGATTAGTTAATGAATAATATTTTCACATATAACCAGGTTGGTGATAGGTATTTTCTTAAACCTACATGAAAAAAGAGAACCACAGACAACGTATTTGAGTGTTTAACCAAACTTCTGCAGAAGGAGACATAGTGAACTGCCTCTCCAAGCCGCTCACCATGTGTTCTGCTTACCTTCAGTTTGTTTGTCTCTTTTATTAGCAGGGACGAGAAGGTGAGAAAAAGAATTGGGGGGTGAAACCCACATCCTATCTTCACAGTTGGTTTTGTGTAGTTTTTTTTTCTGCTCAACATCTAAAATTATATTTTACTGGCTGAACTTGATATTTACTCCGGTTGTCTTTCTCTCATAACAACAAACTTCAATGACTTGAAATATTTAAGTGAGAAAAAAAAAGTGAAAACGGAATATAAACACAAGAAAGTAAATACTTTTTTTATTACACTGTATGCATGACTGAATGAATTTGTAAAAAAAATACAGAAAAATTAATTGGAAAATAAAAATGTGATCAGTCCAAAAATAATGGTGTGTATCGTCAGCATGCTCACAGCAGACACCAATTATTTCTGAAACTGGAGAGACTGAAACTGGGCCCAAAAAAAAAAGGCTATTTACGCAGTTTGCTGCTTTATCGATAGTCGATGAGTTCTCCAGTAGCGTGGGAATACAGCGCCACTGCAATTTTAGGTAATGAGATAGTGAGAGAAACACCACTTCTCAGTCCTCCACCGCTCTCCTGAGTCCACCTACAGACGACCGCTCTCCCATGGACACACATCACACCGCTAACCCCCGTGGCCCCTCGCATGAATTTTAATCTTTAAATCGCCAGAAGTGCAAATTCAGACACAATGTAACAATCACCAGGCTGCTGGGGCTTTCAACGGGCCCAATTATCTGCAGAAATCCCACCAGCAGAGGATCCTTTTAGGCTTCATCTTTGTTAACAAGTGTTGTGTGACGAGAGGTGAAAGAGCTCGCAGTAAAGTCTCAGTGTAATTAGTGTGACATTTTATTTAGTGCTGCGCAAAAAAAAGCAACTCTCCAGCGTTCATTTATTTGTTTTTTGTTTTTTTTGTCTTAAAAAGTTCAAGCGAGAACTTCTGATTGAGTTTAATAGCAATAACCACATGGTGTTAAAGTAGATTCACCACAAGAAGGACCAGAGCTCTTCGGTTCCCATGTGATGTGGCCCCTCCCAGTGTGACTCATATGCTTAAACAGGGGGACATTTAATGAGTCAAAGGCACTTTGCACTCGCTGAGGCCGTTTAAAGGGCCACAGAGGACACATCGATGTGTAAAGTTGCAGCCTATTAAAGTTTTCTTACATAAGGTTTCTCGTTTCAATACCAGATGGACACCCACTCAGTCACGGACCAGTTCCCAAACTGAATGATCCGCTTGTTAAAACTAAAAGGTGAGTTCACACCCTGTCACCGCAGTAAAAAAAGAATAAAAACAAAACAGAAAGTATATCCCTTTAGGTGTAAGTGTGTGCAGACATGGTTGTTTGTCCCGAGCGGTGACCGGTCCAGGGTGGACCCCAGCAGAGCTTTGGGGGCGGGCTGTTCTCCAGCAGTGTTGGTGAGTCTGGTTAGGCTGAATTAGACACTTTCCTGATCCTTTTTGTTTTCATAACAAACAAACAAATAAACAAAAAAAAACACAGGTGGTCTACCTCTTCCACTACTGCATTTATGCACATATTTGTGTTTCAATCCAGGTAATTCACAATTTGCATTTCCAATATAAAAACAAATTCTAATTCTAAAAAAATAGATTCAATGTCACTTACTGATTTTATCAATGTTTCACATTGCAAATTTGAGTGATTTATGATCAACGAGCCATTTATAATCTTGGTTCCTGTCGGGTCCTTGTCGTTGTCTATTGCTGTCTAACCTGAGACACGTTTGTCTAGGCTTGTCTGGCTTAGCTTCCAGTAGAACTGTTTAGTCCTGGTCGCTTAGCTCATCTGTTCAGCCTGTATCGTCAGTTGCTACCGGCAGTTAGCTGAGTGCTTGTTTTCCTGTCGTGCCGCCTGTCGTGGACTGTTATGAGCAATCCTATTCATTAAATCATCATCACCATAACCTGGGTCTCAGCGTCTCTCCTCACCACCTACAACCACCGTTCATGACAGTGAGGAGGTTTTACTGTGTGACACAATTAAATATTAACAGTAAGATGTTACATAACGCATAGATGTGTTGGTCTGATCAGAAGACATTAGCTGGCACAGTAATCACCAGAGCCAAATGAATAATGAAAAACGTAAAACCTGTTTTTTTTAACGATCCAGTTAAATTAAGCAAATCAAATTTGATAATCCTAATGATCTATTATATCCATAATTCATCAAAAATACACAAGAAGTAAACAAATAGCGAGGGGTTAAATGCATTGCTGTAAAATAGAAGTAGGTTTGGAATGAAATGGCATTTAGTGGGTTTCAAATAAGGTGTGGCTGTTTGTATCATCTGATGCCAAACATTTCTTACAGCTGCAGTATGTGACTTTAACAAAAGTTCTTTTTTTACATATTTGTTAAAATTACCATTATGTGGCGACAGTATAAGATATATAAGCTATGAAAACGTTGAGCTCGTCTGCCTTTTCCCAGTGCTTCCAGTACTAAACACAGAGATACACCACTCTGCTAGAAACAATCAGTCAGGAGGAGGGCTTTAGCGCTGTCAATCACTCTCATGCTAACCCACATTATTGCCTGTCACCAATGCTAAGGCTAGTTAACGTAGCCACCGATGACGGCGCATAAATGGTAAGTTGTTTTTCCACCATTAGAACATTGAGCAGAGTACAGCAGGATGATTGACAGCGCTAAGACCCTCCTCCTGGCTGTGATTGGTTGGTTTTGGTCATGAGTGCTGCAATATGGTGGACCATAATAGTAGCTCAAGGAGGAGGTGGAGGAGCTCGATTTATTTAATCATTTCTTTTCACAGATTATCTGTCTCATGTTGTGACAGTTTTAATAAATAAATAAAAAAGTCTCATACTGCAGCTTTAATGTCAATCACCTCCTCCTTTACCCTGTGCCACAGGTATGTAACACGTAAATGCACTCAAGCAAAAATGTATTCATGAAGAATCTAATAAGCAGGCAGTGGAGAAGGGGAAGATGAGAACAGCCTCCAGCAGGCGGTGGGCCGCTGCTCATCCTCGATGCCGCTAGACGCCGTTCAGAAGGGACGCAGATGCAAATGTTCACCCTGAACAGGATGACTGACGGCTCCCGTCTCTGCATTTCATCTCCACCGTGGGCTGCCTCGCAACGATAGCTCTCGCCGATGTAGCTGCCGAAATGGCAACGGATGAGGGGGGAATAAGTGTTTAATTGTGATTCATCTGCCGCTCACACATCAGTCGAGGCTCCACGCTGCTGCTGCTGCTGCTGCTGCTGCAGGAGAACAGATCGGAGGGGAAGTGCCAATGAGAGATCTGGGATAATGAGACTGAGAGAGGGGGCTCCAGCCGTCACCGGGGCCCCTTCTGTCTCCCCAGAGTCGATGAATCACCTCCCCTTCGCCTTACGGGAAGAAGAGACGGAGCAGAGTTTCCTGTTTAAACTCCGGCTAAGAGCGTCGCCTGTGATCTGTCATTGGCTTGATGTCTCAGAGTCGGGATGTAAGGAGAGGAAACGCTTGAAACGAGTCGGAGACGTGGGATTCCCATATCCAGGGAAGACTCTTGGTTGTTGGTGCTTTGTGATCTAAATATGCGTTTACCGGAGCCGACTCACCCATCGACCTCTTCCAGCTTTGTAATAAGAAGGAGAAGCTTTGAAGTTTAGAAGTTCAGGCCAATGTTGGATCAGTGATTTCACTAATTCTCTTCTGCGGAAATAAAAACATCAGTCATGAATCTTTGCGTTTACATATCGATTTCAATTTCTTCTGGTTAAAAGTTTTTATGTAAGAAAAGGCCACTGCCTAGATAGTGACTTTAAATGGTTTTTTGTAGAATTCCAAGTTATTTTCATTTTAAAAGTTCCAAATATTGGTTTATTTTTTTTAATTTCTCTTTCAATTAATTAAATTTCTCTCTCAATTTAAGGACATTGCTTTTAATTTCATGTTTTCTTAAATATAATGTCATTCTGTGAAAAGTGGAAAAAAAAAATCCACTTGACTTAATCACCATGTGTTTTACACTTTATACCACCACAGCAGTTTGTTTCCACCCACAAACTTTACTTTTGACATGGTATTTTTGGGGTGATGTGCAAAGCTATTCCTCCTTTAAACACGATGCGTACCGTGATGTAGAGCAGTGAGTGCGTCATCTGACCAGTCAATGTTGTCTTGTTTTTATGAAAATCTCATTTTAGCAGCAGCAATGTCATTTTTTGGGGCTTTTTTGTTTTAAAAAGAAATTAAATTATCTAATTTTGTTAGTCTCAAAATTAGTTTTGGGGGGCTTTCATAATATACCTATCAATGTGTTGAGGAGAGCTCAACTGAGTCTATGGAAGAATAAAAACTATCTACTATATGAAAATAAGATTTCACCTTTTAGCTCAACATGAAGACTTGTTTGACTTTGTTGAGTCTGTTACTTTAAACTCATTGTCAAGAGGGGGAGATTTTATTAATTTCTTTTAATAAAAGAGGCATAATTACATTCTCTCTTCTGACTCGTTTTCTGGCTCATATTCAGGAGACATATGAGAGGGTGTCTTGTACAAAAGGGTCATCGGTGGCAAGTTTGACAGGCAATTTATTCTGTCTGAAGCAGACCTGTCCCTCCATATGTGAGCTCACACAGAAAGATTTCTTTCTTCTTTTATAACCCCATCACCCGACCCTCTCTATCTGCTACAGGCCGGGCTTGATTTGAGCCAGGCACAAATCACAGGAAACAAAGCATTATATACAACTTTAGGTCCAGAGATAATAACTTCAGTTTTGTTTCTGTTCAGCTGGAGAAGGTTTTGGCACATCCACACATTGATCTGTTTTAAACATCTATTCAGTGATTGGATGGGTTCAGAGTCGCCTGGTGACATCGTGCTGTAGAGCTGTGCATCATCCGCGTAGTTATGGTAGCTGATCTTGTTATAACCTGAGCCAGTGGGAGCACATAGATATTAAATAAGACGGCTCCTAGATTGAACCTTGGGGTGACTGCATTTAACTTCTGTCTGCTTTGATGAGAAGTTTCCTATTGAAACAAAAGAAAATTTCTGTTCTCTGTGTAAGATACAAACCAGTTGAGCACTGGACCAGAGAGTCCGACCCAACTCTCAGTAATATGGAAACCAGACTGGAAGAAATCAAAGCGATTGGTTGTAGTTAGGAAGCTAGTCAACGGTTGAAACAAAGCGTTTTCAATCATTTAGCTGATGAATTGATGGTTGAAGATCGTCCTGCAGTCCTGCAGTAGTGATTTAGGAGAAAACACCTGATGAGTTTACTATTTGAGCATTTTGACCTTATGGAAATGTAAGAAAACTCATGGGAACAATTCTTATAAATACATCTTCACACATAAAGCTTTGTGTCAGCACACAAATAAAAAAAACAAAGTTAAAATAAATCATTAAAGACCAATGCCAATAATACTCATGATGAGTGTATTTAAAGTTTTGATTGGTACTACTGCATGTTTTGGGCTTTCCTAAATAATAAAATGAGCTGGTATGCTGGAACAAAAATAGCAGTCACTTGATGAGACAATGCACTCGTGCCAAAAAGGGCAGACTGGCAGTTTATTTATTTTAGTTTCGTTATGGAGCTCCCACCTACATTTATAGGATGCTTTACTGCTCCTATAAAAATGAATTCTGTCTGAGCCCGGCCCAAAAATACATGTTAAAATGTTAAAGAGGATGACAAAGGCACCACCAGAAGGCTCCAAAGACTTGATTGCCTAGAGTTATTTAATATATTCACACTAAAAAAAGCACTAAAACTGTCTTCATAAGCCTTTGTAGACTTGTTTACAATAGTTGACTCAAATTTTGACACTTATGGATAGAGGTATTTAAAAATGCATGCAATATATTTCACTTTTGGTTCTGTTTCTATTTTTCTAATTTATTCCTGCTAGTCTGTGTTGAACATAAACGTTGTCAAAACACAAAACAAGCTCATTAACTATCCCTTACCAATTATAGCATCCAGAAACAATGCCACTCCAATATTTTCTGTTTTATGATCAGACTTAATTTACATTGTTTATAGCCTTATTAACGTTTAAAAAGAAAAAACAAAACCCCACACATCTTGAACATGTTTGTCGTGTAATTTGGTACTCTGGATTAAAACCTTGGGATGTTGCTAAATTATAAATAAGCTTTGAGTCGTGACTCTGCTGCTTTAATCGTCGCCATGTCTGTTTGCTATTTTCTCACGCCTGCTCTTGTTTTCTCTCTGCCAATTTCTGGTGAGAAAGGGTGGGGGAGGGGATCTCTCTTATTATTTCTTGGTAAATAAGGGAATTGAAATTGTATCCCGCAAAATGACTTACAGCACGAAAATTACTAAAACGCACACGACTCTGTTATTAAAAACAGTTCATTTTTCATCAGCCTGATGTACTGCTGATCGTTTCAGAGTGCAAAGTTGAAAAAGAACATCTAATCATCGTCTTTGATGATATCTATGGTCTTGCATACACCAGTAAATGTTTAGTTGATTGTCTCTAAAGTTTTATTCATTTATTATTTTTATAAAACCAACCCTAACTGTTAAACGTCACAGTTAGTTAAAAATAGCCTTGAACAACGATAAAAATATTGTGCAAAGGGGTTAAGCTGTAGGATCTGGACTATGAGGTGTTAAATATATTTGGGGTCTTCATGTTTTGTGTTGAACTCTACCTCCTTAACCCAGAGAGAAGTTGAATTGTGAGAAATTATGCACTTATCTGACCATATTCTCGCCTGTTTCTCTCATTCTGGTGACGCAAGATTGACATCCTGCGCCTCACCTGGGGACTGAGACGCATTACGCCTGGAAGTCACCCACTTAAGAGACTGATCCGTTTCATTTGCCGAGTCATGCCGGAGTGATGAGGTACGGCTACAAGTTTATCGCACTGCTCTGCAGCAGATTGTTCCTACTTGAGCTGCCATAAATCAACAGGAAGGTTAATAAAGTCGCATCGCAGCATCAGATAACTTGGGAGTCTTTGGCTAACCTTGACTTTGAGTGCATGTTTGGGCATCGAGTGCTGGAGAGAGGGACCCTTTAATTTTTGTTTTTTCATTTCATTCAACTATATGTGAAGAGATTAAGACGTTCCAGATGGAACGGCCTCCGAAAATCCCTCTGCAATTTATTGTAAAAACATAATGTCATTTAAAACGGCTAAAATTACACGCATCACATTAGGTCGAGGAAACTGGGACACTGCGTCACGCAGAAGACTATCTGAACGTCACCCATGTGGTTTGGTGTGTTCCTGATGGTCGAAGTGAGATTGAACACCATGTTGAGATGACAAAACTTGTCTGAGGTTCTCAGGAAGAAGATTTTAGCTGATAATGAGCCTCATGAGGTCTTCGAAAAGCTCTTGGAAGATTTAAAATAATGAACTCCACTCTCCAGAAGATGGTCTCCAAGTGGAAGAGATTCAAAACAACTGCAAACATCATTGGATCTAAGTAATTTCCTCTAGAAAAGGATGGAAGGTGCTAAAGGAAGTCATTAAAAAGTCAAAGACCTCATGGGACCTACAGTATGCTCTTGCCACTGCTAATGTGAAACAAGAATCCATTATGAATTATGAGGATTTGTTGATCTTTTGTTTAATGAGGGGGAAAAAAGTTAATTTCTGGCATTTACTGTACTCATTTAACTTTTTGTAGGGATAAAAAAAGCTAAACCTTTTACAAATATTTCCCTGAAGGAACTGGACAGTCAATGGGATGCTCTACTTTTCCCCACAACTTCATATTGACACGTACTTGTGTGGTAACCTCATCCCCTAAAAGACGCGTCTGCTGTGTTTGATGAAGCTCATCTCCACGTCCCAGATGAACAACACTGACACGAAATCTCTCACACACTTCGCAACAATGCCCCTGCCTGTGAGTAAAGCTACACTGGTGCAAGTCTGAGGTCAGGTGTTTACATACTGGAAGCCACATGCTTTATTTGTTGCACAGCCTGTATCCCGTGTCGAGTATCACAACAGCTCTCTGTGGTTCTCGCAACATGTAACAGTATGCCAGCCAGCTGAATCGAGCACAAAGGGATTTTTTCCTAACCGATCTTGCAGGTTTAGCTCTTTTTTTTTTTTTAAAAAGGTTTAAACAAAGTTAAAGCCGTAGATGTGAGATGCAACCGGAGGAAGAGTTAGGGGGATTTAAATGGGAAGAAAAGGGAAAGTGTTGATGAGGTTTGACTTGCGTTTATTTGGTAGAATTTGGGTTTTAATGTTTTTCTGTTTCCTAGCTGGGATGATGGAAGTCATTTCCCCTGAGTTATACAGACTTGGGTTTGCCACTAACTGAACAAATTGGCTGCAAATGTGAAGGACACCTTCTATTTCTCACTTTTAAACGCACTTTCTCAGATGAATCTTGGGGAGTCTCCTGTTATTCCTCTCAAATGCCCTTGTCTAAATCAATACCAATAAACTCTAAACCCTGCTCTTTACACTATTTTTTTTTTTTTTTTTTAGAAAAATTGTTTTTTTTTCAGTCTTGCAGTCAAAGCCCAGACCTTAGTCGACCTGAAAGGTGATGGTGTCAGTTCAATAAAAACTCTGCCCAGAAATAGAACCTGAAGAAATCCTGTAAGGGATGAACCAGAAACTCTGCACAATGATCCAGATGATAAAGTCGCACAGGAAATGTCAATTTCCCCACTCTGAGGTAAAAGTTCAAGTTTGTAAATTGAATGTGAAGTTTGTGTTAAGTCAAGGAAGAAGGAAGGTAGGAACCATTCTGTGATAAACTGTTGTGTAAATGGGAATGAGGCAGATGATGCACTACTCTTGAGGTGTGGAAGAAGACCCACTTCTGCCTGTCGAATACGTGTGGATCTGTACAAAACTGAAGATATTCCCATTGTTAAAATGATTCAGAAGTGGAATAATTAAAAACCTTTTGACTCGTTTATTTCCTCCTCTGCCCGGATTCATTGAAGTCGTCATTGTATCAGCTGAACCATAAAAACGCGACATGTTTCTCCACGTTCAAAAGCCTAACATTTTATCAGACAAACAACTAATGACACTGACAGAACTCAAATAAAATCACAAACCAGCAATATTTACCTCACATGACAGACATCCACACACCACGACAAAATATTACGAGGGAGCATTTTCACCTGTGCTTCCCTAGAGATGGCGTCACAAGGACTTCCTCTGAGCGATCTAAGGTTTGAAGTTCCAGGTCCCACACTTTAAATGGGAGTGTTTTCCCTTGGTTGCTGTATTGAACTTAGATGAGTGTCCTTATTTGAAACACCGTTAATTTGACCTAATTATTGAAGATATAATATGAAAAAAAAACAAACAGAAAAATTGGTCATTGAGTGAAGTTCAGCTGATATAACTGCGTAGATTTCTATCCTTTTCAAACGGAGAAGCACAATGAAATAACTTGATACTTACTTTCAACCTTGTGGAGAAAAGGAAACAGTAACCCATATCATTTATTGCTCAGCTCTTAAGTTTTTTACATTTTTGAGTTTTCAGTCTCAGAGCTCTGCCAGCTGCGGTATGGGCTACCTGTTGGGACGTGTGCAGACCTCCATATGATGCAAAAGCCTCGGGTGAACATACCACACACTCACGTTATCATGCATTCAGAATCTATTCTATAGCTCCAAAATGCGTTTTGTAAGATTTTCAAATGTCGTGTCAAGCATATTAAAAAAAGTTTTACCCATTTCAGTTTTTCCATTTAAAAAAAAAAAAAAAAAAATCCATTCCCCATGTGTGTGGCATTTCAGGTGAAGCATATAGGGAAGATGATTGGATATCTGAAGATGTCATCCTCATTGCGTGGTTGAATTTATTGGATCCAGATTGCATCCAGCATCAAAGCAGGCAGGTAGCATTGATCCAGGACTAACCTGTGTGTTTGACCTTCAACCATTTGGATTATGAGTGTCAGTAGTATGTCTGTCCTTGTACCTTTTGGGTTCGAGTCCTTAACTTCCCCTACCAGTACATGGAGCAAATATGCAAGCCACATATTTAATAGTAAAACATAGTTTTTCTTACCACGTCAGGTTTTGGATGCGTGTAGCTACTTTGATGATATTGAGGTTGTCGAGGAAACCTCTGACATTTCTTACAGCTGAAATCTGAACTTCGGGCGACATTTTCCGACAGTTCGTCCAATTGAAAGTTGTGCGTTAGAACATGAAACATGGGAAAACATAGCATGTAGTGGTAGATGATAGTACTTGCCTAAATAAAAAGGCAAGTGCTATCCTGAATAAGTACTACTAGCCCATTGTTTCTCAATTATTTTCTGTCATGCCCCCTCTAGGGATCATCATTTTTTTCACGCCCCCCTTGTTCAGTGCCCTTCCCTCCCCAGAATTTAAATACAATACTATTGAGAATATGTTCATATTTAATCATTTATCGTATAAAACACTGGCTTAAAACATTGTATGACCTTATTATCAAAATCGCTGTGTTTCCCAGCCATGAGTGTGCATAAAGGTCTATGTAAATGAAATTGACTTTTCAATCACACATTAATAGATGAACTCTCACCTTGCCCAGACATTTATAGCGGTTGTCACTAGCGCAGTGCGTCTCAATTATTTTCTGTTACGCCCCCCCTAGCAAGAAGAAAACTATTCGCGCCCCCCAGTCCTCACCGTGACTATCTGTCGCTGCATAACATTTTATCCTTAACATTAAAGAAAAGAAAATAGAAAGACATATGGTCAAACTTACAAAGAATAACTTTATTAAATCGTGTTTTAAGTCTGCAACAGAAAAGATGTGGT
>CAEGAF010052831.1:0-15515 GCA_903067075.1 Micropoecilia bifurca
CCCCCCCCCCCCCCCCCCCCCCCCCCCCCCCCCCCCCCCCCCCCCCCCCCCCCCCCCCCCCCCCCCCCCCCCGAAAGAAGACGCAGCAGCAGGTTATGGACAAAGGATGGAGCGTTGAATCTAATTATTGCCACCAGGCTTTCTAACCTCCTCTGCGTCCGTGCGCGTGCGCGTGCGCGCGGCAGTCGAGACGGTGGGAGCTCAGCTCAGCTCGGCGAGCGGACAAGTACATACAGAGTCCGCCTGAAAATGGAGAGCTAGCTGCGTTCCGCGTTAGGTGTTCCCAGCGTCTGTCGCAAATGATTCACAACCACGCAGCTATAAACCAAACAATGCTGCCCCCCCCCCACGCCCTCCCTCACGCCACCACCCCTGTTAAATAAAAGCTGCTAACCTGGCACCTGCGCACGCACTGACGTCAGTCACGGAAACTCATTCAGGACTGATTCCCCAGCAGCTACCTGACAGTTTATACGTCTGGCTCACCAGGGCAAGACTTAAGAATCTGAAAACCGTTTTCTAGATTTGACTACATCACACATTAACCAGTCACTTTATTAGGCACACTCTGGATTCGCTGACTCCTTTTTTGCCTACAGAACCGACAAAATTGTTTGAATAGAAACGTTGCTGAGAGATGTTGATGCTTCAGACTTGACAGCTGCACATCCATGATGCTAATATCCCGTTCAGGAATATCCCAAAGTTGCTGTGTTTGATTGCGATCTGGGGAATGGAGGCTACTTGAATACAGTGAAGTCAAAACAGTTTCAGCTGATGGGAGTTTTATGACACGGTGCATATTCCTTCCAAAAACTGTCCATCAGAAGATGGGAACACTTCGGATATGAAAGGATGGGCTTGGACGGCAACAATAACAAGCTGTCTTGTGGTGTTTAAAGTGGCCAAGATGTGCCACAAAATATTGTTTACGCCTGATTTTGAATGCATCGTCTTAATGTTGCAGCTGAAATTCAGATTCATCAGACCTGGAAGCATTTTTCCGGATCTATTACTTTCCCACTAAGGTGAGAATTTGGGAATTGTAGCCTCAGCTTCCTGTTCTTAGCTGCATGAGTAGCATCTGGAGATGGTTTCTGCAGCTTTAGCACATCTGCTTCAAGCTTTGACGTTTTGTTCACTGATGGTGTTCCACATACTTTGAACCAACTGCTTAAATGCATTTAAAGTTACTTTAATCTCTGTTTAGTCCTTATCCTAATGGCTTAGCTTGAACTTGAACAAGTTGTCTCTGCTACCTCTAGACCTCTAGACTGACTAAGTGGCAGCGATAATATTTTTCTTGTTCACAGTTAAAAAGCACAGATTAAATTATGGATCGCAATTAACGACGTCAAGCACAGCAATCATATTTACAAACTACCCTGGATTGCAGTTGCTAGAAAACATACAAATTAAAAGTACACATTGTACTTTATCCAAAAATCAAAGTCAAAGTGACAGAGCTTGAGGTGGCCTCAGCATTTATTGTGGCACTGAGCCTCACTATGAGTAAAAATCCACTAATTTGAGTCTTTGATCAGGATGATCAAACATGGTAAAAAAAAAGTCACATTTAACTAACAGAAAACTTCAAACGTGATTTTGACTTGCACTGTAAAGATTCAAGACTTTACTATGACTCGCTGTCTGGGACTCAAGTCTGACAATATTTATCTCATTCAATCAGGGGTGAAAATAAGGCAGAAAGTGCAGCTATACTTGGTGAATGATTAATGTTGACCTCGAGTTTCATAGTGTATACAAATGGCACATCATCATCGTAATGTTAGGCACACTAAGCGTGGCTTCTCTGTGTGGTTTCTCATCAGTATGTGCCAGTGAAAGGCACATACTGACACAGCCACAGTTTGTCTGCTTTTATTAAATGCCACAATCAGTCTATATCTAAATCAAACATTTACTACTGTTTTGTTTAGGCATGACCAGCAGGCTCAAGACCTCAACTTATTGCGTACTTATTATATTCTACAGTACATTAGCTATTTCTTTAGGCTTCTCCAGGGGTTTACAGAGCTTTGCATTATGTAATATTGTGTTGATAGCATGTGTGCTAACACAAAAAATATATATTTTAAATGTAAATAGTGCACTCTTTTGGAAGGAAGACATACAGAGATAAAAAATTCTCTATAAACCAAACAGAAAATGGGTAAAAAATGGCAAATAAGCGACAGAACTGACATCATTTAGTTGCATTGTGAACATTTGTGAATGAAATCTCCGAATGTTAGTCAATGCTTCAGTTCTTAATTTCTTAGATATTTTAGTATCTCCAGTTTAATGATTATATTCCAATATCTTACATAGATTAAGACTCATTAATAATAAAAAAAATAATTTAACACACACATAGTCCTGCACATTTATTGGCACCTCCCATAACATTTTGTTAAAGTCTTAAAATAAAATAATTGATTTGGAGATTTTGTATTCTCTTGTGTCTTTCCTACTTTGGAGAGAGGCCAAAGGAAATTGGTGTCAGTGTCACTTAATAATTCTACCCCAAGAAAGCAGGAAGGCTCAGATTACTGATCAAAAGTTCCTGTTCATTCTGATCAACTTACAAAAAGTTCTTATTCTTTTATGTCTATAATTAGGAGTTTTCATTAATGGTTACTGTGATTTTGTAGTTTTCTTTTTTGTTAACTTATAATTGCGATGATTTTTTTCCCCCCAGTGTCTGGGGTCTTTCTGGATGGAGTTTGCATGTTTTCCCTGTGCATGTACGGGTTTTCTCCTGGTACTCTGGCTTCCTGCTGCAGTCCAAGAACAGGACTGATTGGTTCATTTGAAGATCAGTTTGCAAAAACAACACTTTGTGTTGGTGAACTACAATTTCATTGATGTCATTACTTCTTGTAAAGGTGTAAACAGTGAGAGAAGTCTTAGGTTGCTCTTGTGTGGCTGTGCAGGGGACTTTTGTCTCGAAAGTGGCAAGATTTGACACTAGGTGCTTTTAAGTGGGGCAAATAAATGATCAAAAGATACAAAATGAAGTTACAAGTTTGATCATTGTCAAGAATGAGGCGCACAAATATGCTTGCTCATATTTGTGCGCCTCCTGCTGCATCCTCATTAAAACTAAGAAGTTGAAATGGGATGCATGGGAAGTTCACGTTACTTTACAGCCACTAAATGCTACATTATTGTAGCTGAATTAAATTGGTTATTCTGTGCTTATGCCAAAAAGACAAACAGTTTATCTCCTATTTCTGGCTGCAGCTTTATATTGTGTAAACAGATCTCAGATTCTTATACAGCGTGTAAGAGTGAAGTGTATACACTTTTTTATTATTATTTTAGGTTTAACCTCCAGCTAATTATAGTCACTGAAATCATGCAAATTATTTCATTAAAATAAACCCACACCACTTGTTGTGAGGGGAATGTGTTCCTGCATGTGTGTGTGTGTGTGTGTGTGTGTGTGTGTGTGTGTGTGTGTGTGTGTGTGTGTGTGTGTGTGTGTGTGTGTGTACATTTGGGATGAGGGGTGGTGAGAGAAATTAATGACAATGCAGTCAGTTGCATACAGGAAAACGGCTAAATAAGTGTGGTAGCATATTTTTCTGAATTCTTATTTGGTCATTTTAGAATGTCCTCAGTTTTGCATTTAATATATTTTCATATAACATGTTTGTAATATGAAAATGGAAAATTTTGTTATATGAAAATGAAACCTTTAACTGCAGTGGATATCTCCTTTGCAAATGTATGGAAACTCAGAAATATATCAGGTAATACAATGTGACAAAATTAGCAATGACAAAACTCTAAATCAAATTCAGATCATCTGTGCTGAGTGGGCACTAAACCTACCATGAGATTTATCTTGCCATGTATGTTGGCATATTTAAAATGCTTTCCACGTGGGTCCATGAAGAAATGAAGCATGTTCTAGAAAACATCGTGTCCTGTTATGTATATCTTATGATGCACTCCCATAATCACCGTGTGCTTTTAGAAGACTTGTGTCAAACTTAGTGTTTTTTTGCGTCAGAGTAGCCTGGCCATCGTCTTCCTATAAAATTCCCTCTTGATTAAAATTTCGCTTCACAGCACAGTCTGGGCTTTCTCCCATTTACTTGGATTCCTCCTGTAGAATTTGCACCGCATTACGTACGTCATGGACAAACATCAGCGATTTTGTTAAATTTAAAAGAGTCCACACCTTCTGTTCGAAGGAAAACATAGAGGTTTGTTTTTAATCAGGCTAGCGTCGGAATTACGTTTTGCCCTAATGTCACTGCTTCTTTTTATTGATACTCTATCTAATGATTACCTGACTGTTTTGGGCTAAAGGTAACAAAATGTGGTTGTGTCTCCAAGTGGTCGAGTCAGGAGAGAAGTCCAACTCTCCTGGCATGTCAGCCACTCCAAACATTCAGCCTGCTGACGTGACTGAATCTTTCTCAGTACAGACAGAGCTTCTGCATAGCATGCCATGAGATTAAGTTACATATCACCAGGTAATTGCTGCCATGTGCGCTTTGCTCTTGCATACAAAGTGCAGCAGTTATTTAGTGGTAAATGTGGTATTTTTAGTTGCAATTTTAATGTTACACTTTAAAGCCATTCCTAAAGCTGTATCTCTCTTTTTTGCCATAAAATCTCAAGACAAATAAGCAAACATGTGAGGACCTTATGTCATTTAAGGATAAATTTGAAAAGTTTTTTGAGAAAGCTCCCCAGTGTATTTCAAGAGTCAAATGATATTTTGAATGATGGCATTAAATGTACATATCCAAATGCTTAAACTTGCTTTCTTCAAACTGTAGGAAAAAAAAGCAAAATTATGACAAAGCTTAAAAAAATAAACAGTTCCAAAAGAAATACCTCAACACTATGGCTACTGTTTCTTCTCCTGTGTAATTTCACCTAAGGAACTGGTCACCAATTATTTTTGCAGATGCTTTAATTATAGGTTCTCACAAAACACTAAGGCTTTGCAGTTTTGAGCGGCGCTATCTGACCATTCTGAAAAATGATTTACTTGTGTAGTTCCTGGACTGTATTGATCTTTTGGTAATTTATACATTGGACTTTATCTCTGTGCTGTCATCCAGTGTTGCACGTTGCGCACAAAGACATTTACAAAAGAAAAAAGAAAACAAGAAAGAACCATTGAGATGTCAAGAACAACTTTTATGAGCACATGTTAAGAAACGGGAGAGGCTTAACGTGCAAGAAATGCCACTTTAATATGCGGTTCAAGAAAAAAATATTGCCCTAAAAGACATCACTTAGTCTTACATTCTGGATGTGCCAATAAATAAAGTGAGCCTGCCAGTTGAATTAAACTACATCAGCTATCCTGTTTTACCAAAATGACATCCAGGCTGTCTTTAAAATGCAGCTGCAGTTTAGGAGACAGTTCACATGAGGACATGAGGCTCCTCTGTAAATGATGCGCTGAGGGGAGCTGAGAAGCCCGGGTGTTGGAAGTAGAGGAGGGTGATTAACCAGGGACTATATGCCATGCTCAAGGTTTATTATGATTGAAAGAGTGTGACTGATAGGGCACACAGCACGGGAGAATGAGTGCAAGGCTAATACATTGTAGGTGGACTTTCTGTCAGTTCTTACCTTATGTTTTAATGCAGTAACAGCACTAGCACTGTATGACTGCATGCTGGACAACCCCCCCCCACACACATAAATATAGTAAATACATACATATACAAATACATATTTGCCATTGGAAGCACTTTTGTAATTTTGCAGTTTATATTATTGTACATTTTGACGTTTTTTTAGTCTCATAAACAAAACAAAGATTAAAGAACGAGTCATTCAAGATAAGTGCCAATTCTCAATACAGTGCTGCATTAAATTAACAAACCATATGCCGTGTATGTTGTTAAAAACGGAGTAGTTTTACAGTGTATTAATATAACACTCGGTATTCCATCGTTTTACATGCCTTACATTAGTGCTTGGATTTTCACTCAGTGATGACGTTCAGGACAGTCCAGGACAGCCTCAAAATATAAAGTTAGGGTCATTTATACGTTGGTCTTTATCTGTAGGAGTTATTTGGGACCAAGTCCAAGGTATATCTGGCTCAACACATATTACAGGCTTTAGTAAATTTACAACTTACATTTGCTGTCTTTCCACTACAAATGTTTGCAAATCCTTATTGATTTTCTGCTAATATTAAAAGATACAATTTTGCAAATTGAGGTGTTTCCATTAAATAAGAAACCTGATTAAAATCATGTGAATAAGTTTTGTCATGGATTGAATAATTGAAAAATATGCTGCACCATGATCCTTCCACCTCTTCCCGACGTCGTCTTCGTCTCTTCTGTCAGTAGTAACATCTGGTTGTTGATCACATGACTGGTGTGATGATTGCAGTTTTCAAAATACGCTAATTTTGAAATAGATGGGAAACCACATCATTCTAGCGCAAAATAACTTTACGTGAGTTTTTTTTTTTTTTTTAATCGTTGTGTTTAAATGGGCAAATTGAATTTCCCAACTCCAGTTTGTGCGATTTTATGGTCAATGGAAGCACAGCTAATGTTTTCACTAGGAGCAGGATTTGACATTGCTAGACTAAAGTTAGTTTGTTTTCTGTCTGACATAATATGACCTTGATCATTTTAATAAATTGACTTGCAAACATGTACATCAGTACAGGCCCAGTTAGTTGTTATTTTATTCCTCTACCATTTTGTACATTTGTTCCTTTATAAGCATCAGTGGTTGCTAAGGTTCACAAACATTTAGTTCCTGGTTTAAAAGTGAAGTTTTTAAAATGAATATATGTAGAGGTTATTGACTGGTGCGGTTTATATGTTATTGTTCTCCTTTAGAACCTTTTAGATTGTTTTGGAATATTGTGCATAGTTTTCACACAAAAAAATGTACCATTGTGTCTCATGGTAGAGTAAAATAATTATTACATGCTCTTGATGTGCTCATTTTCACTCCCTTCCATTTTGACACGAATTAAAAGTTGGCTAGTTTTATAGAGGTTAGTAAATCCTTGTCTTTGAAATTGACAAAGGCAGATTTTATTATCACTATCAATTAAGTCTATTTAAATTAAAGCATTCCTTCACTTAACTTTCAGGAAAAGCCATGTTTATAGAAGTTTATATGTAATTCATTAGGCGATATGTCTGGCTAATCAAAATAAACGTACTTCCTGTTCTGTTAACTCTTACATTTTCTTCATTATGTTTGAATTTGTAGTGTACTTTGTAAGTTGAATCGAATGCTAAAATATTGTAAGATAATTGCTAATTAGTGTTAAATGATGTATGTTAAATGGTCAAATTACTGCAATTCACTGTTATTATGGGTTGCAAATGTTTGTGAGTGTTCACTTAATTAAACCATCACTAAAACAGTTAAATGTTGACTGAAGACCTAGTGTAGAGGGATTTTTTTAGTCACATTCAAAGCCTTCTCCAGTGAGTATATGAAACATGAAATCCACTAATTCAGCACTCTTTACTCGCAGCTGAGCACAGATTCTGGTAGGACGGGGATGCTGTCGGGAAACCAGACCCGGGTCAGTGCAGCATCGGGGAAACTGAAGCTACGGGGTTGAAGGGCTGCAGAGCTGGCTCTGGTTCTTTGGCGCCGCATCCCCCTGAGCTGGTGAAAATGTGGGGGCTGTGCTTTAGCCTTTGAAGCTTTACCTCCCACTAATTCTGGCCTTCCAATTTCCACACACTGCACAGCCCCCCCCCGCCCCCCTCCGACCCTCCATCCTCCGCCCCTCTCTTTGCCTTTGTTTCCCTTATAAGGATTTACCCGGCCATTTCCTCAACGTTTCTGAAAGGTGGTGCGCTTGTTTGCTAACAAGAACAGGTCAGAAAATAGCATCATTATATAATTAGGTATAGTGTCACGGGTTTGTTTAAACTACGAGTAAAACTCGTTATAATTAAATTACACCTTACATTGTTTACATTGGGTATTTTAGTAGATAACTGTGAATTTCAAGGTGACCAACTTTTTTCCCCCTAAAAGTTAAAGATAATGACAAACAGAAATGTTTGTCAGTGAAAAGTGGATAATCTGCACAATCTTGAAAATTTGGGATTTTTATTTATCGTTTTCAAGCCTGATTAAGTATGAATAAGTAAATGTAATTAGTTAGACATTAAAGTAATTATAGTTTAAAAAATATATTTGAAAAATAAAGTGTTTTGTTTATTTTTCTAAGTAATGCCTTTAGCTTTGATCTTCCACAACAAAACATAATTTTTTGTCAAAGCCTTGAACTTTTTATGTTTTTGTGTTATTGACAGAACCCACAGATAAATGGAAAGTCAACAATTAAAAAAAGCTATCTTGGAACTTTCTTTCAGCTTCTAAGGCCATTTTTAATGTGACTTTTTAAATGGACCTGTTGTTTTCATAAACAAAATAAAAGATCCTTTGATTACAAACTGATCTATGGATCATAGTTTGTGATCTATAGATCTATGGATCCATATAATCCATAGATCATTAATAATATTATTTATTAATAAATTAATAAATAATGTATTTAGTAATGTATTTTAACAAATACATTAATAATATGTATTTATTAAAGGATGATGCAGTGGAAATTTGATGTAATTTGAAAGTTAAACATGATAAATTTTAAAACATTTCTGTCATAAGTTGTTCCATATTTTCTAGAGAAGTTGGGAAATAGCCCTTTAACACATTTAAAGAATATAAATGTGAAGTTTACTTCACATTTATATTCTTTCATGATCTGTATGTATCAATATTAAAAATAACCTTGTAAATTATTTGTACTCTGTGTTGTGAACTGCTGGTGAAAACATCCTAAAAATTAAACTTGATAAAGAATCAGTGTTGTTTATGAGAAAAGAGCTGTGGCAGCAGTGGAAACTTTGGACATGACCTCATGTGGCCAAACTTTTTGATTGGTGCAGCCAATATTTCCTAAAGACAAAAACAGACTGTTTTGGAATACATTGCAAGCAGTGCCTTGCTTGTGATAGAAAGTCATTTATCAAGAAAATTATTGTCCTCGCTACAAATTAATTCATTAGGTTGTATTATATTGAAGTAGCAGGGACTTGGCTCCCCACCTTGTAATTTCCTTGCAAGCCAATCAGAGAATCTGCAGGGGAGCAGGTGTTGCCTCATCAGGCAGGAGTGTGTAAGGTTTGATTAATGGATTGATTTGGTAAGAAAAGAATTAGAGGTGTTGTAAAAGCTGTTGTTCTGGGCAGAATTTTCATCAAATACTTCCGCAGTTGGGTGAGAAATTTCAATGCGACTAATGAAACTGATTCACAGGTAACCATTGTTTTCTGCACAAATTCCCTATTGAATAGCAAAAGTTATATCAAATCTGTATTAAAAAGGTTTTATACTAAATTCTAGTTCTGAAAGATGTGATAAGTTGATTGATTTGGGGACCTCACTTGTGAAATAATTTAGTTTTGTACTCGTTTGCTGTCATATTTACAGAATTTTACGTTTATTCTCACACTTCTGGTTTTGTTGCTTCTCAGCCACACAGAGCATCTTTTAAACCAAAGTGCTCTAAAATTGTTGTGCCCCTCGCTCAGCAGATGACACATTTTATGCACCCTTAATGCGATTGGCTGATAAGAGCAAGCGAGACCAAAGGCAGAGCTGAATCCGAATGTATTGTAAATGCTTTAACGTTTCTCGAAGCCGCATATGTGGTCAAATGAGCAGTGCAACAGAAGGTGGAAAGTGGAAAGGTGCACTGATTCTGATCAATTTTTGTTCAGAATCAGTGATTCTGAAAAATCTCTGATTGTGAAGTGGTAATTGGACATTTTAACCGACTTTTGTATCCTATGTTAGTAACTAGCATGGCTCATAATGCTAAAACCTCATTCTCCATTTGTTTTGCTTTAAGAACGTAGATCCTTCACTTATGTCTGAGATTTCTGAAAATCTGCCACAATTTCTAAATCTAGCATGATCCATGACAGAAAGAGTTTGAATCTCAGAACAGAGCAACTTTACTCTACTGCATTCAGCCTTCTTGTTATCTGCTTGTTGTCTTGCTCTTTCTCAGATTATTGTGGTGCAAATGAAATGAAGACATACAGTATTTTTATGTGTCACTGAAAACTATTCCTCTTTCAGCAGCTTTTTACATCTCTGTGCACCCGCTGAGTTCATTTTATGCAATTCTTGGTTTGGTTTGTGCAACTCCAGAGATGAGAATAGTCCTATTTGAGACACAGGGCAATTTCTTGGTGACTCTTCATAAAACATGGTTCCTACACAAAAATGTGGAATTTGATTAAATAATTTTTAAGTCTGGATGAATGTGGAAAAATTAAAATTGAGTGCCAAACAAGTTTGTGATTTATTTATATCTATAGATTAGAAACATTTCTGTAAAAATACAGAGGTTTTGTTACTTAAATTTACTTAGATGATGGCCTTTAGTTTTGCCGTACATAATAGCAAGCAAGATAAGACCAACACTCATTCTAAAATCAGCTTTTTTGCCCTCAATGTCATTGTAGTTCTAGGTTTAAATTGAATCAATGGATCTTGAAGCGATGCCAAACAAATCCTGATTACTATTTTTGTTTTGGGAATTTAAGGCAGAACTAATCACAAACCATGATTTAAAGGGTCTGTTTAGATTCAAGGACAATGTAGTCTATATATTTCTATGTTCTCTACATTATAATTGATCTGAGTTGATATGTCAAAAAATTGTGAAATGGCCCTTTACCTCACTCATGAACGGAAAGCCAGCTTCAGCACAGATAATGAAACACAACAATGCATAACTTATGTATTCTGATCTCTATAAAACAAAAAAATTATAAAAATGTAGGAAATTAAGTCGGCAGAAGTTTGGAAATGTTGAATGGAAACATATTGAGAACCTTGAATAATAACTCCCTTTCTCTTCTCTCCTTGTAAAGTTTCCTGAAAGCCAATGGAAGAACGTGGATGAGGGCCGCACTTCTAAGGAGGAGGAAGGCTTTGGTGCCTGTCTCTTTCTGACCGGCTGGCTGGCCCACTAACACCAAGCAACACTCTCACCAGGGCAGAGTAAAAGTCCTTCATTGCTCACCCCTCTCCCCTTTCCACCCTCACCCCCGACCCAGGCACGTACGCACCGGACCATGTCTAGTGGGCTGTCGGAGGGACCCCAAACAGAGGACCTGGAGCGGAGTAGCTGCAAACAGGACTCTCCTGTCATAGAGCGCAGGAATCGAAGTGGCATCATCAGCGAGCCCCTCAGCAAGAGCCTTAAGAACTCGCGTACCCTATCTCAATATACAGCGGTCTCCTCTGCCACCACCAATGGACACACGGACAATAGCTCGACGAAGAGCCACTCGGCCAAACCTCAACCGCCCGCGGCTCCCCAAGCCACTGTCTCCACACTAACAGCAGCCAAGTTGGACAGAACCTTAGAACAGGTTCTGGAGGGACAAAATGGCCTGCTGCACTTTGCCCAGGCAGCAGCGCTGCTAAAGCGAGCCGGTATGGAGCACATGCTCCTGCCTGGGGGCATGGGAGTGGGAGTTGGCGGCGGAGACGCAGGCTCGGGGGCTAGCGACTTGGAGGGGACGTCTGTCACGGACGCCGTAGGTGGTCCCGTTGACTTCCCATATGGAGTAGGGAGCGGCTTCCCCTTCAACCCGGGCCTTTTCATCATGACACCGGCTGGAGTCTTTCTGGCGGACAGCGCGCTTCACATGGCTGGCTTGACCGAATACCCGGCACAGAGCGAGCTGGCCTCTGCTATCAACTCCGGCAAAAAGAAACGGAAACGCTGCGGCATGTGTCCGCCTTGCCGACGGCGGATTAACTGCGAGCAGTGCAGCAGCTGCCGGAACAGAAAAACAGGCCACCAGATCTGCAAGTTTCGCAAATGTGAGGAGCTGAAGAAGAAACCCTCTGCTGCACTGGAGGTAAGACAGTGGTGGTTAAGATGTACTATTGCTTAGTGAGGTGAAACAACTGCTTGAATGGGTTTGATTCAGAGTGACAGAGACAATCTAGCAGAATTTGAATGCACCGACCTTGGCCTCCAAGTGAGACACAAAAATTCAATCATATAAAGGGGGATATCAAACTATATGGACAAAGTCTGAGGTTGAGAAGTAAACTGCTTTTTAAAAATACAAATAGGACTCTTGAATCGTCTTCCCCCTGAAAGAAAATTAGCAAAGTGGGGGTATACGGTGGGCCGAAGCCTTCTCAAGCAAGGAAATGACAGGTGGTGAGGAGAACGGAGGGTATGTTCAGTGTAAGCAAACGCTATGGGGTCTCTTTAATCTGCCCACTATGACCACACAAGCGCCATGCTTACATATTCCAACCCGAACACTGATTCAACCTGCCACTACAACGCAACTGTATTGTTCAAAACGTTACACTTCCCTCAAGCGAGGCCATTTTTAGTCCGATTCAATGTAACTCTTGTTTTGCCTACTTTGGCAACAGAAATTTGAATAAAAATAATGTGCGAGTTTGTGGAATAAGATTGGCAGTAATTGTGGATATGTGTACAGTATGTGTTTGAATGTCGGTATACATGTGTGGGTATGTTTGTGTATGAGTGTGCGTATAATGAGGTCCATCTGGCTGCAGAGCTGTCATCTGGAGCACCAGGTGTCAGTGTGGCACACACTGCACCCCGTCTTCGGCTTGCCACTGTCCTTCTCTCCTGTGACACTCCTGCTCATCTAAATGACCCTCCATACTTCCTGTCTGCTGCCTCACACTCTGTGGCCTAACTAACCCTGGCCGTGGTGGCAGATGTTTCATCTCAAAGGAAACAAACTTTTGTGAATGATGGTGTCACTTTTGCGTTGCATAATAAATTGATAGACATGAAACACTGTGTGAACATAAACCAATAGAGAGGCCGCTGGTCTAATTGACCCAAACCGAATCTATGCTGCAAACAGCTAATGGCTTTGCTACGATCTCTGGCTGATGCTGATTGGGACGGACAGCTTAGTCTTGTGTTTGCAGGCTACAAGGTTAGTTATCCAGGCCTGATGTGCTGAGTTTTGCCCCTCGTGATAAACTTGATACATGTGTGAATATCAGATCATTTTGAGTGATACAGCTGTCTGCACATGGCAGGAGATTTCAGAATAACGAAAAGCCACAGTTCTTTTTGTCAGCATGGTTGTGTTATACCTGTCTTGTGCATAAGTAAAAGGCCATTCTGACTTTTTTCGGGTATGTGAAGTAAAAAAGAGAAACACTGACAGATTGATTGATTAACTACAAAGGATTTATAAACAGAAAATACCACAGTTTGCTAATATTAGTTGCCAATGAACTTCCCATCTGCTGCAAATGAAATGGCTATTTGATTTTTAATCACTCTGGATTTTATTTAACAAATCAAGTTCAAAACCAAAAGTACTTAGACTCATCCTGCCTGAACTCAAAAATCGGAACAGAACGTCTTTGTTTTGAAATTCATCTTATGACATTTTTATTCAGTTTGTAAAAATAAGCAGGGAGGGTGGGAGAGAGTTTACAATATATTTAAATTTTCTGTTACTTGGACACTTCCTGTCTGAAAGTTGTGGTCTGAATAAACAGCAAACATGTCTCCATAGAAAATATTTTTTTCAAATAGCTTCTTGCACTCTAATATTAACATGATTTGCCTTTGGGTCTAATTACGTCTGCGACCACTTCTACACTGAAGAGGGGTGTTGTTAGTTCTTATGTATAGTGCAGTAAAATGCTTGAAAAACATTGAAATTTGAGGTTTTGACAGCAATGTATGGCCTTTTCACCAGTTGGCGTAAGTATATGTCTAAAAGTAGCTAATTTAGAAGGCTAGTGATAGTGGAATGGATCAGAGTTAAGTATCAAATTTAATACTTTCATCAAAGCTTCTCATACAGAATAATACTTCTGATCAGGGGCAGTGAGACTGAAAATGATTCAATTCTTGTCACAAGCAGATTTCTATTTCTATTTTAGTTAAAAAAAAATAAAACAAACCTTTTGTGTCTTGTAAGTCAGTGTCACGTAATCAACACAAGTCTTCCTCAGTATTTCTCAAGCATCCTCAGTGGGGTTAAAGTTTTGGCGTGGTGATGGAAGTGGAGAATTTGTGTACTAGTAATTTGATTTAGAGCCTGTTTGGGTGACTTTACATTGAGCTAGAGAACATGTGAGCCTGGTGGGTTCCTACTGTCCCGGTGACGTGCTGCCGATCTGTCCAGGGTGTATCCCGCGTCCCGCCTATTGCCGGATGACAGCTGGGAGATGGCAGCTATAGCTGACCTCATTTTTCTGGGCACATACAGTCGCCGATTGTGGACTTGACCAACTAAAACAGCCTCATATCATAACCCCGTCCACACAAACTCATACAGTGCAGTACAGTGGGCATCAGGCATGCACTACGTTCACTTACATCAAGAATGTTTTAATGATAGGTCTAGCTCTTCTTGTTTGATTCGTTTCCTGCAAAGTAACTCTTTGAGCAATCATGAAGAGCTATACTTTACCCCCCACAAGTTTGGGATAAAGCTTGTCAGCTAAAACTTAATGGAAAATGCGTTCCCAGTGAGAGCTATAGCCAGCTACATTTTTCAGATCCATGAAGTGATGTTTTCCCTTCGAGGTAGCATGTTTTATTTCTGCTACTTTCAATTTCTAAAATTAAATCAAAGTTTACCAGAAATAATTGCCCATGATTGAGATCTCAAGAGATCCCGATTTCAAACCAGATTCTTCACGAATCATTTAAGAGCCTTTTTGCTTTTGTTAGGGATAAACAAACAAAACCTTTAAAAAAAATGAAGATTTCTCCAAAGAGCTTAAGACTCTTGGATGTGTATTTTCAATGTATATTTGAGTATGATTCAGTTAAACAATCAACAAAATCCTGAAGGAAAACTTTAGCTAGCTGCTGTGAGTGGTTTTTAATTTGAGGTTTGGAAGTGAAGGTCATTATCTTCCTGAGTCTTGGTCGTCTGACCGCTGCCCTGCAGCGGTCACACGAACAAAAGCAGTTTTCCACACCCACAAAACATGTTTCAGCAACAAAAAACACTCTTCAAATAAAAAAAAAAAGTCAACGACAATTATAAAAAATCAAAAGAAGTCCGACCCAATACTTTAAGTGAGGTGTGTGGAACAGGAACCTCTGCAGGACATTGGTTCCCAGGGACCAGCTCTGACAAACACTGTTGTGAAATTTTACTTGTAAACTTTGTTGAACCACTTTTTGCTTCTGGAATTTACTGGAACCAAGATGAATTATTTCAGAAGTTATACTTTTTTCTAACTTATGGCTACATTAAAGTTTATGACCTCATAGAAATTGTTTCTATAGCAAAACCTTTTTTAAACATGTACCCACCAAAGCTACTGCTTTATGTAGCCATGTACACAAAGCAGTATGTAACAGTTTACTTGTTTCTGTGGTTTAGTATTTTGTATTATATATATATAATAAAAAAGTAATGAACTATACTAAACTATATATACTATACTAAACTATATCTTTA
>CAEGAF010052832.1:0-10237 GCA_903067075.1 Micropoecilia bifurca
GACTCTTGAATCGCAGTTTGTCGGTGAAAAAAATTCTGCTGAGTCTTTAAATTAGCTACCAACCTCTGAGCAGTAGCGGCGCGTTCTTGTGTTGATTGCTTGCTAGCGTAGTTAGCTGCTTTGCGGCAAAGTGACGGCTGATATTGTATTCCTTAAAAACTGCAACCGTTTCTTGGCATATTAGACATATCGCCGTTGATCGGACATCAGCAAAAAAATATTTTTCTGTCCACTCTTTTTTAAACACTCGGCACTCAGTGTTCACTTTTCTTTTCTTTGGTCCGCTCATTTTTATCGAATGGGGGGCATGGCCGCCGGAAACTTACTCCAACACAGATAAACGTGTCTAGAGTAGACGAGTGTGCCATCTATGGGGGAAACTGGAGTATTGCAGGGAAAAGGGAGATGCGGTTTTTACACAATCATGAATTTTATGATAATTTGGACAAGTTCGGCGGGCCGGATTAAAAAGCCTAACGGGCCGTATGTGGCCCGGGGGCCGTAGTTTGCCCATGTCTGCTCTAGATGGTAGAGGCTACTGTTAACTCACAGTAGTTAACAGTATCTAGCAAGTGCTAGGTATCTAGCAAGTTGATGTTAGCTAGCCAGCTAGTTATTGATAGGTATCTAGTTAGATAGTTGGCTCCTAAGTAGATAGTACTGGTAACTCACTGCTAGATGGAAAAAATGTCTAGTTATAGTTATCAAGCTAAATATCCTTGCTAGCTAGGTAGATAAGACAGTTACTGATAGACTTCTAGTTAGCTAACTAGATGGCTAGTTAGCTAATTAACTGTTAAGTACTGGTAACTCGCTGCTAAGATACTAGATGGAAAGGATAGCTAGTTATAGTTATCTAGCTAAATAACCTTGCTAGCTAGATAGGTATATAAGATAGTTATTGATGGTTATCTAGACACTTGTTTGCATCTATCATGTGTAATTAAAATTTTTTGCCAGTTGACTGGATGAAATTTGTAGATTTCTTTGAAGACGGGTCTTAAATTGCATTCATAATGTTCTTCAAAAGTCTTAAATTTGACCTGTAGAAACCTGCAGAAACATTGAATTCATCAAAGGAGGCACTAGTTATTTTGTGATTTCCTGGGAAGTCTTGACTACCTGCAGGAAAACCACTTTGTCCTTGGTGTGTGCATGGGCCTCCAGCTCGTTGCTCCTCCTCCTCAGCTGGCTCAGCTCGTTCTCCAGACTCCTGGCCAGCTCCTGGGCGTGGCGCTCCGCCTCCCGCTCCCTGGTGGTGATCAGCTCCACCATCTCAGCCTGACTCTGCTCCACCAGCTTCTGCAGTGCGCCGTACACCTGCCAGCTGTCCTCCAGCTCCTTCTGAGAATTGGCCTGAAAAATACGTAAATGTTGACTTGTGAAAGATGAGAAAGACCCAGAGGGCGTCAAAATGATGTCGGTGTTTTGGAGGTATAACTTGGGTCTTGGCAGACAGGATATATTGGTATTGGCCCGAATTAGCCATTTCTCAACATGTCAATGTCGACTGGGCCAATATTAACAATCAATGTTTTTCTATCTTGATGGTCTTGTTGGGTATCTTGTTGTTCATGATACCCAACTTGGGGTATCTTGGGGGTTGGTCATGTAGTATTTGATTGGTTATGTGACAGGTATAGTGCTGCAGCACAGAATTGTAGGATTACTAGAGAAACTATTTGCATTTGTTTTATATTTTTCTTGCCAAAAATAAGTTTCTGTTTCAGTTTCTCTTACAGTGAAACCGAAAAGAGGATTTATTTTATGTATTTTTTGTTTTTAAATACAATTTTTTCCCCCCACTTTTAAACCAGACATAGCTTTTTTCTATGGGCATAAATGGGAACAAAGCTCTTAATCTTTGTCATTTGTAGGCCAACTTCTTTAATTTTGTCAACCAAACAACCAATTTAACAGACAGACTTAAGAAGATTCCAAATATTTTGTTTTATTATTAATATTATTATTAATAATATTATTATTATTATTGTTAGTATTGTCATTTTAAATTTTGTCTTCCCAAAAACCCAGTTCATTTCTGGTTTCTCCTGATACATGACATGAGAAAAGCTTAAGTCTCCAAAAGAAATTAGAAGCAAATGTATTTAATTTAAAACTAAAACTTAAAAGATACCAAAAAAATGTTATTTTTTCTGCAATTTTTAGCACAATAAATTTTAATCTGCTGTATCCCTCTGGTTGAAATAAAACCATATAAGCTTGGTCAAAGTCAGGGTGTGAAATGTAGGTCATATTTCCTGAGTCAGTCACTGAGAGTCTGTCTGCCGGTTACTGTTCAACCGGACAGGCAGGCTGTTTTTTTTCACTTCTCTCTGTAAAGGTGTGAATTTCTTGATCCCAGAAACATTTTAATCTGAACAGCAGGTAAGGAATATAAGCAAAATCAATACAGTGTTGTTAGCTATCCTATTTAGAAAGATCACAAAGATCAGTTTTTCCCCCCCATAAGATTAATTCGTCTAAGAGTTAAATATACCAGAAAAGGTTCTTAACATGAACAGATACACCCACACACAGCAGGGTATGTACAGTAAACACAAAGACATTGAGGCTATATTGGCCTGTAGTAACTTAATACCAACTGTATTTGACAAAGCAAAACATGAAGCAAAACGTTTCCATAAACCTGCTACATGTTGGATTTCACCTAATCAAGACATGAAGCTGAAATACGCTGCAAAAAGAAATATGAGAATCATATTTACAAATATCAGTCTGATAAACGGCTTCCTCTTGTAACATCTGAAAACGGGACACTGAATACATTTTAATGTTTATCCAATTACATTTTTATCCACTTCTATGACCATCATGTAAACAATTCAGGCTTGTGATCCTCCACACCTTTATTTCTTCTCCTAAACAATTAGCCAATAAGTATTCACAGGTAAAAGCAGCGCGTGAGAATACAAATGGTGAAGCATTTACACCCGTCCCACCGGTTGGACGGTGTTGGACAGGCACCGGAGTCCATGTGGGCGAGAAAAACAAAGAAACCGGAGAGAGAGCGCGGACAACGCTGTGAACCGGAATGTCTTTCCTGTTCCCTGCCAAAGTGAAGTTCAGAATGAAGGGGTCAAACGGGTCTGTGGGTATTTATCAGCTCGTGGTTAATAATCCAGCCTTGAACTGAGAGGCATTGGTGAAGTGTTTGAGCTTTGAAAGATTAAAAACACTTCATTACAGACAGGGTAAATATTTAACAGCCACTGGGAACAGGCTGAGGTTTGAATCTGATTGGCTGTAAAAAACAAACACAGGTTTATATCAGGCGTGGGCCGGCATGAGATTCTCACCTTAGGAAAAAAGGCTAACATGAGAACATGATTTAACTGCTTTTATAAAAACAAAAAAAGTCAACAAAAATGTATTGTTCCTAAAATTGGAATGTAATCTAATGCTGATAGTGTAGCAAAAATATGGGGTAAAGAAGTTCATTTAGCATAGACTATTATACCTTTTTATTGTTGCAAGGTTTGCCAAAACACAACCTTTGGAAGAAACATTGTTTTGTTCTGTGTGACGAAAAATATTTCCAAACTTTGATACTTGTCTTTCTACAAAGTGATGCAAAACTCTAGCTGTCTTTACCCAGCTGACTAATAGTTTATGCAATGGGTGGGGGAGGGGCAAAGAGAAACTCCAGTGAGCCTGGCCTGTTCTCTGAAATCTTATTAGGAAGACTTTAAACTGCCGGAACCTTGTGGCGGTAAATCTTAGCATTATTAATGACTTATTAAAGCCTCGACTTTAGTTCACACAATCCCCAGTACTTGGAGATGTTACTTCAAGTTATACAAAAATTCCAGGTCTGGTTGCTCTTTAACAGTGGGCACACTTCTGCTATTAGCAGAGCAAATGTTTTATTGAGTGTTTTTGCTAACTTTGAAAACCTTTAGCATGCTTAACTTCCCACTAAATAAATTCTAAATTCTAAAGTGCTAATTTTCTTGTTATGTTGTAAGCTTTCCATTCAATACAAGTTAACATCTGCTTTGAAAATGTGAATTTCTATTATCCTATGACATAGAAATCCAAGATCTTCTAAGTTCCAAAGGCAAGATGTTGGCTTTTATTATATTAATCCACAGACATATTCATTGTGTAGTGGACTCACCTTGATGACCTTGATGGATTGCTTGATTTCTTCCAGTTTCTTGGCTCGTTCTTTGATTAGGTTTTTCAACACTGACCTCTTCTTTCCCAGATTGGTCTGAGAGAGAAAACGGAGGATTTTGGTTGTTAAAATCAGTTGTCAACCTGCTAATTGACGGTTGGTCTTTAATGTTAATCTGAGGTTTATATCAGCAGCAATAAGTCACTTCTATCTTATCTTGTCAAATTGGCAACCTCAGCACTTGAACTGCATACCTTCTGTAACCTCAAGATTATATAATACACCTTCACCTATACAAGGAGAAAATGGCTACAGCTCACCATCTTTTTCTTAAACTCTTGGTCGACGGAAATGATATCGTGGGATTTGTGTGTGACCTCGGCGCAAGCCTTGCAGATGCATGTGTGGTCGGTGCAGCAGTAAACTTCCAGAAGGCGTTCGTGTTTCTTGCAGATCTTTTCCTCCAGGTGGAAGGTGGGTTCAATCAGGCAATGTGAAGTCAGAGTCTTGACCTACAGCGTGGAGTTGTGGAATGAAATATCTGTTAATGAGTTGACAAAGGTAATTGTGACTACAGGTAGAGGTAGATGTGAAGACAGACCTTCTTGTGATGCCTCAAATGGGCCTCGCAGTAGGATCCAGGGCAATTCACACAAGACTTCAGAGCCTTCAGCTTCCTTCCGATGCAGGCATCGCATGGAACATCGCCGGGCTGGGCGAACTCTCCAGTGTCCTGCGCTGGAGAGCTGCTGTGACCCGTTTCTGAGCTCATAGTCATTGAGCCCCCTCGCGAGGGACTTCCTGAGGCACCGCCAGAGACCACCAGACCCTGGAACTGGGAGGATATTTCAGCCAGGACCCGGTTGATGCTCATCTCTGGTCTTCTGGAGTAGGTCTTCTTGCACATGGGGCACGAGAACTTCTTGCTGTGGTTCCAGTAGCCCTGTAGGCAGGCCTTGCAGAAGGTGTGACCGCAGGGTGTAGATACGGGCTCCACAAATATTTCCAGGCATATGGAGCAGGTGAACTGGTCCTCGGTGAGGGCCCGGCCACTCGGAGAGTTGATGCCTGGGAAACAGAAGAAATTGAAAGGTTTCAATATTTTGGGGCCACTGCTCTTGAGTAAAGGTCTTTTAAGGGAAAGTGAGAGATGTCCCCAATTTTTGTAGAATTTGGGGTGTTATGTCATTGATTCCAGATTATTTTTGGAATCTACCAATAAAGGTGTTTCAAAACAAAGCTTAATTAAATGTGTTTTTGAAATTCCTCCCAAAGAATGAATCTTGTTTTTGATTTGTCAAAATTAGCCAGTATAGACGCTGGGGAAAATGTTTTATGCAAAAACATCATCTTTAATGTTAAGTTGACAAAAGTTGCCCATAGAAATTATGAAGTTTCTGGATTGTTGTTTTTCCACCTGTAGTCATGATGACTAATAAACACGTCTGGGAACGTCACTGAAACTGCCCATTAAAAATAAAATCATGAGGGTGAGACGCCAGTCATGTTGTTATTTTTGTGAATCATCATTATCACATTTTTTGACTTGTTTGTCAACTATACATTTCAGTTAATTAAGAAATTATGTTGTAGTTTTTACTTTTACCATTTCCTTCCTTCGGTTCCATGCAAGCATCAATAAATATGAATACATTTCGAAAATATGATTAAATCCCATCACTATGTCCAGCTTAGTGATTTTTAAAAACACACATTTTTATATTATTTCTATCCTAAGGAGGCCTATTCAAAAATAAGCAGTTTGTAGTGAGAAGAGGTCAGTCATCAAGTTGCTTAGAAAAATCAGCAAAGAATTTAGAAATACTTTTTTGACTTCAATTTTGTTATCACAATAAATTCCACAAAACTATCATGATAACACTTAAAGTATACAGTAGAATAATTGGCTAACAAATGCAAAATGTTCTATATTTCACTTAAAACCTGAAACTTACTCAATTGGAGCTTTTTTGAGATGCAAAACCTAAATTTATGAATTCTTAAGGCCTCATTTCCTGTCACTCCATTGCCTTGAACAGATTCTTTCTTCCCTTAGCTGAATATTTTTGGTGAATTAAAAACACATTTACAAATGTTGAAATCTGATGCACAATTTAATTCCCGTGTACATGATTTTCTAGAAAATGCCATTGTACTTGTTGAATGTGGTTTCAATCTTCACATCCATGTAGACTCTTCTGGAATATGACAACAGTGTCTCTTGTTGAAACCAAAATACCTTTAAGTCTTAAGTTTAAAATTATGGAAGTCGCATGTTCATATTTCTTCATAGTTGACGACAAGTAGATGTTAGATTATTTTAAATCTTAGTAAAAAGAATGAAAGATCTCAGAATAATACTTAAAATGGAGTACAATTGTCTTCTCTTTCATCCTTTTGCAAACTCTCATGTTGTGCCTCAACGTGAAACTTTCCACTTAGCCCTCCAACGGTGGATTGCACTAATCGTTCACACGCCGTTGAACCTCCTATCTGAATGTAAACTGCTCAAACCATACAAACCTCACTAGAAATGGGTCCTTTTACCTGAATGACCATCCCGATTTCTGTGGAACATCTGCACATGTGGGGACAAACGGCTAATGTGAGATTAAGGAAAGATAAGAAAAGCCCTGGACTGAGTGTCATAACAGATTTTGTGACGTGACGTGAATGACGTGTAACGGAGACTTCTTACTTCCCTGGAGGTTTTTTAAAAGTCACTCTGTCCCATAGAGGGAGAGAAATAATCTAAGGAATGCAGACAATCTGGACCTTCTACTCCCACAGCTCCTGCTTTGGCTTCAGGAGAAACACGCACTTACAGACAAAACTGTACTACTGCCGCTTCAACCACATCATCAGACTGCAAGTCAAATTGAGACACTTCTAAGTCAGAATCTTTTGATTTTGGGCAAAATAAACAAATACTTGATATAAACTATTTTAGCAATAAAATAATTATGAAAAACAAAAGTTTAGTCAAGGTTTGTGTCATAACTGTTGTCTCAAATTTCACATGAAACAAAACTGATCAAAGTTAAGAAACATGGATGTCAAAGTAGAACTTACTCATGTTTTTTTTATTCTGTCTCTGACGTTGAGAGCCGCAGTCCTTCAACTCCACCAGCCTCCCGTGAATCTGAGACCAACAGGTGCAGCCGCAGCTCTTCCTGAACCTGACGTGGCGCCTCCCACTTTCAGTGCGACACAAGTTAGTGCGACACACCCAAACGTGTCTGTCTTTTGTTATCTTAGTAGAGTAAACAACCAAAGCCCTAAAACCAGACGGGTGGTTTCTGCGTTGTTTGACTAGACCTTAAACTGTGAAGAACCTTGACTATGGATACTTTCTTTTTACGTCTGCTCAGTGTCTGGTGGGTTTACTGTATTATCGGATCTGCTGATAAAGATGTGCAACAAAAACCTGAAACAAATTCATCTTTTAAGGCAGCAGGATCATTTTATGTAGAAAATATGTTAATTTGAATCATGGTAGAAATAATTAAATTAACCACAATCATTGGTGCATTTAAATGTCCCTATTAGATTAACTGAAGCTTCTTTTTTTTTAAATCCACTTTACTTTTTAAATCAGTTTTTCACCCATATAATGAAGGAAAGGAAAGCATAATTCTCGGTTACCGTCACAGAACCTCAGATATTAAACATGCCAAGCGACTTCTATAGTCGCAATGTGATCATTTTTGTCTTTTTTGCCTTTTTTTATAATCATTTAAAAAGATTTTCGTTTTGAAGTCATATATTTGGTAACGTGTCTGAGATTTTCACATTTTTTTGTGAAGGTGAAGAAGCAAATCTTGGCCTCTCTTTAAAAGAGAAACATCTGTCCCCTTTAATAATTCACAAACACGCCAAGCCCTCTGAGGACCAGATGAAAGCGTGAAGGGGAGCCGGTCTGAACTGAGGCGAAGTACATCTTCCCGCCCCTGTGACTCGGAGGCCACGTGTCGTTCTTATAGGTTGAAGAACCAAATGTGAGTCGCGGCAGCTGCCTTCTTGTTGAACACACTCCCGTCTTGCCTCGGTCGCCGACGAGTTTGTTTTGCAAAAAACCCGTCATCTAAACTACAGTGGTTCTCATTTATTTGAGAATGAGAACCACCATCAGAGTTGCCCACGTAGTGGTTGGTTACCTTGGCAACCAATACAACTAAGTGAAAACTTAAGGCGTGTTAAGCTAGCACGTTTTGTTTTCACACACTGAAGTCTCGACCCGCTCATGAAACCAGGCTGTGAAAACTGATGTAGCTTTACTC
This sequence comes from Micropoecilia bifurca, assembly GCA_903067075.1. NCBI lineage: Eukaryota > Metazoa > Chordata > Actinopteri > Cyprinodontiformes > Poeciliidae > Micropoecilia > Micropoecilia bifurca. Next base: position 8,422 of record CAEGAF010052832.1, read on the forward strand.
TCTATGAAATATTTTAACAGCTTAACTAAAACCTCTTGAGCTTCGGTTGAGTTATTTGGTTCGTCTGTTCACATCCATTTCTTTAGATGAAACATAAAGGTCAAAACCAATCTGTTTAAACCTCTGACTTGAGAGTTTGCATTCGTCGAGAACAGGCTACTGATAGTGTAAAGCTCAGTCACATTAGAGGTGAGAATCTTAAACATGGACTATAATCAATAGTCGAGTCCTAGGGAGTCCTAGAAGAAGCTGGATTAGAGGGTAAGGAGATTTGTGGAGACCAATTCAAATTGTTACCGAGTTGGAGACGGAAAGATGGGGGATACCAGAAGAGTTGAAATTGAGATTTTAGTTGCACTTTGTGGATAGGCATGAAAAGGTGTATGAACACAGGTTCATTTGTTACCATTTCAGAAATGTTTCCATTTTAAATTATATACATATTTTTTGTACATAGAAAATGTTATTTTTTTCAAGTTCAGGCCATCTTAGAAGGGTTGCAGGCTGCCATTCTGAATCTTTACCACTAGTGGGCAGCCTAGCGCTGACAATGGTACAAACTCTGTGTTGTGCCAATGCACTTTACATTCATGAAGCATTTTTTAGCCTATATGGGAACTGAAGCTGTTGCCCATAGCAGCAATTTAGCACAACAAAGCAAAACTGAGAAATCCTCCTGTTATTTGCAGACAGTTTACACCAAGATACAACGCTTTCAAGGCACAAACACGTTTTTTTTCCCTCTCTTTTAATGGAACTGCAGCAAACTGCGAGGCACTGATCCTTACCTAAGTTTTGTGATTTGGCAGATAGCTCTCTTTGTTGCGCTGCTCCATCAATAATGCAGAAGGGTTATCCTCACATCACCGGTTGATTGATGCTTTTTACTGTCAACATGTCTCCACAGCTCTGTTTATACATTTCCGATACTCGTTTGTGTACTTTATGCTTTATAATTCAGGTTATTTTTGGCGGTTAGTGATCACTGTGAGGTCTTGAACGCACATTTTCCCCTGTAGGTGACATTTATCTGGGGGAGTTCCTGATTTTTCAGGGTGGCCCCTGAAGCAAACCCACTGCAGAGATTATGCCGCATCAGCTCCAGTTTCTTGGAGTGTGTGTGTGTGTGTGTGTGTGTGTGTGTGTGTGTGTGTGTGTGTGTTGTTGTTGGTGGTGGATTCTGCTTTCTCTCCCTGTGTCACTCAAGGTAAATATATTCCTCCCTTCATTTCCTCCCTCTCTCTCTCTTTCTCTCCAGCAGTTCTCCTTTGTAGCCGGCAATCTTATCTGCCTCCTGCGCCTGTCTTTGCTTTCCTCTCCTCTCTTTTTTCCCCCCTTTTTGTTTTATTTTTCCACAACCTCGTCCAAAAATGTTCAAAAATAGAAGTTAGACCCCTCTTAGTCGTCCTCCCCCTCCAGCTCACTTCTGCTTGTGAATGTCCCCCCCCCCCCTCCTCAGTCCCTTACCGTCCCAACTACCTCCTTCCCCGGTTTTTGCTCTCCGGTTTCCTGAGCCGCTCTCACCTCCTTGAGGACACGGTAGAGCTAGCGAGCGTCAGTGAGTCAGTGCAGATAGTGTCGCCCCGTGTTACCGATAACCTCGTTGTGCCGCAGGAACTGGAGGACAGAAGCCCCTCCGGTGAAACAAAAACCCACACCAACCCCTCTGGATCCGGATCATGTGACCTTTCTCTCTCTCTCTCTCTCTCTCTCTCTCTCTCTCTCTCTCTCTCTCTCTCTCTCTCTCTCTCTCGCGCTCTCTCACACACACACACTCTCTCTCTCTCGCGCGCGCGCACACTCCCTCACTCACACG
>CAEGAF010052837.1:0-15250 GCA_903067075.1 Micropoecilia bifurca
AGGCCTGGAGCAGAATATGACTTAGGGGCCCCTTTTGATGCTAAAGCATCAGCAGCTCTAAAAGCTTCTGTGTTAGAGTTAGTGAAATTAGGACAGGGGGAGAAGTTTAACTGGCAAACCTAAAAAGCAATAAATTATAACTGCTGGTTACCAATTTGTATTTGTGAACAAACGCAGCTGAAACTCAAACATTAAACTCAGCATCAGATTGTAGCTATGGTAACAGACCATTCTGACTATGAATATTGTTCTTTGAACTTCTACAAAGTAAACTTGCCAGCTCCTTAAAATTTTACCTCTAAATGTTAAATAATTTAATTTATATATGCTGAAACCTTTATGCCAAATTTAGCAGCAATTATTGTCTCAATAAACAAATTCTACATTTATATATCTGTGGTCTGTTAAAATATTAGCTCTTATGGGGCCCCTGAAACCCTGGGGGGCCTGATGGAACCGTTAACTTAATTTGGATTTAACAGAAGTGGAAATAATTGATATTCATTTTAATTTTATTTTTTGATTAGTTGTTTTTAAGACTAGTTGTGGGTTTATATAGCAGTTCACTGACGATGCTTTCCCTAACATATAATTACCCAGTGATATTTTTACTTTTATTGTCCGTCCATCTTTTAATACAAAAACACGGTGGACCACCAGTGGACCGCCTCAGCGCCCTGACCACCGGGCTTAGCAAGTTTTCTGGGGGAAACCCTGTGGTGTAAGAGCCAAGTATAGTATTGTACGGTTGTAATATTTTTCATTTCTTAAAAATTTCTTTGCCTTTTTTATTTTTTGTATCATTTTCTAAAGAAAAATGATACCAGAAAAGCCATAGTCTCTCTTTTACATTGTTTGCCCATATTTTATAAGTAATTTCAGTGCAATGTTGTCGCAGGAACCTGTGTCTGAGCACAGATGAAGCATTTGAGCATGGGAAGACGCTGCCGTTCATCAACCCGAGCTCCCTGGAGACGCTGAGGGCCTTGGTGCAGGAGATTCAGAGCAGTGGAGAAACAGACCCTGAGATCTGGAAGGACTGTGAGGTGGGAGTTAATCACGCAGCCTGAAAGATAAAACTACACAGACAGTATGTAGATGAGGTCCTAAGCACACGCCAGTGCTGTCTGAAGTGAAGCCAGGAACTGCTGCTTTAGCAGTTGTTCTTCTGCAGCTGACAGCCTCGTCTCTGAGCTGTCACTTTAAGTTTTTTCTGTGGATCGCACCTGTCAGTTCTGCGGAAACACACACACACACACACACACACACACACACACACACACACACACACACACACACACACACACACACACACACATCTGCAGAGAGCCCATAGTTCTGGCACAGCACCACACTGCAGCTGATGTTTTCATACACAGGAAGTGATGCGCAGGGGAAACACTGACGCAGTTCAGTTCAACCTGGAGTGTTTGTTCTTAGCAGGTCACTATCCCTTTAATTTCGGTGTCTGGGGGAACGAGCTGCTAATGGAGTTCATCCACAAGCCCCGTTTTTGCTCTATGATTTTGCCGCTGATATCCGTTTTAATTTATATTTACTTGAGCTGCCAGTAAATACAAGATATAAGAAAAGTTGCAGAGAAAGGATGTTTGCAAAAATAAAAGAAGTTCTTTTGCCCAGCCTTCTAATAACATGTCAAGAAGATCCAGGGTTGGTTAATATTGCAGAGGAATTCAAATGCATTACATTTAAATATGAACACAAAACGAAGAGTCCCAACACCTGCTTTCAGAAAAAGAGACATCTTACGGTGCTGAGAGATCTTAGTAATGTGAATTGCAACTTTGGAGATTTTAAATCCAAACGACTTCCTCAGTGTTAATGTGTGAAAACTACAATGGTGTCTGAGGGCCACAAACGGATGGAGGGGGGGGGAATGAGGTGTAAATTTCTGCCAAAACACAAAAAGAATTTGAGATCTATCTCAGAATTTGTTTTAGAAAAATCAAGGAAATAGACCAAAAGTTGAAAATTCATCAGAAAAAAATGCAGAAATTTTCAATTTGCCAAAAAAGTATTGAGATTAATCTCAGAAATTTTCTTGAAAAAACTTTTAAGTTTCAAAACTTGAAAAATGTTTGACTTTAGAAACGCAGAAATTTCCATGTTTTTTTTTACTAAGGTTAATCTCAAAATTAATTTTTCCTTGGAATTGTTTTGACTTTTCAAACTCAGAAATGTTCTTGCTTTTCAAGACAATTTCTGAGATCTAATCACCAAATATTTGAGTTTTTCAGCAGAAACGTACTCCTCCTTTTTTCAATAGACCGTCATAGAAAACAAACCCGTATCAGATTTTTCTGCTTCCTCTAAATAATTGAATTCTAACTGGTTTATCGTTCCATTGCAATAGTTGCTCCTTTAGTTTAGCTTCTAACAGTTTAGCTTCTAACAATGACATTTTGTTCTTTTTAGAGCATTTGGATGAAGTGGCAGCTTAAAATATTACAAGGGAAAACTTTAGAAGCTGTACACCTGTGAAGTTAGGAAATATTAACACTAAACAAGATTAACCGTTTAAAAGTTCAAGTTACAAACTGATTTGTTTGTCAAATGGTTTTTGTCTTTATCAGGGCCGATGGTTGCATTTGTTTCAGCTGGTCGAAAAGCAATACCAAGAGCAAATACTTGCTCAGCAAGAACAATATCAGTGCCAAATACAGGTAACCAAACTTATGCTATCGATTTCTTTCATGTGATGGCATTTTTTCTTCTCCTTTTTAAATGTCTTGTTTTTCTTATTTTTTATTTTGTTTAGTTGATTCAGGATGAGATAAAGGCCCTGGTTCAGCTCCAGAACCGCCAGACCAGCAGCGGTCAGCCGCAGACCAAGTTCCCCTCCATCACCAAAACGTCCCCGGACGTTAAAGACTGCATCTTCTCCATCATCTCCAGTGAACGCCAGCTTCCCAAAAACGAGGCAAGTGACAACGAGAGCCTGGGAGCCCCCGTCCTCACGCCCTTCAGCACCCCGTCCCCTCCGCCTCCTGGGCTGGAGACCGCCAACCAGGGGGAGGAGCGGACCACCACGGTGCTCAGCAGCGGCTACGGAACACTGTGGGAGACTGGCTTTGAACCTGGGGTGACTCCCGATGAAGACGGGGAGGACGGCGACGCAGGCCGGAAGCACAGGTGGAGCAGCATCCTCCAGGAAGACATGCAGACCACTCTGGCAGAGTACCAGCAGGACTTCTCCAGTGAGCGGCCCAACGCCGTCAATGAACCTATTCCATCTGTGTACCAGCAGAAAACATCCAAGTATGTCCAAACTTTAACCTGTTAAAGGGGCAGCGTCATGGAAAGTTAATGTTTTAGCACTTTACATCAGTGTTAAACACTCCTGGAGTTTTGATTTGATTCTTTAATGCATGTTTGAATCCTTTAATGTCTCGTGGCAACCGTTCAGCTGTGCAAAACCGTTGAGGGGGCCTAGGCCCGCCTCCAAGGACAAAGCTCCGCCTATGAGCTGCAGCTTCCAGCTGTGGTGGCAGTAAATGACCACAGGATGCCTGAGCTCCATGTGGGCAGGTTTCTTCATGCTAATAACTGGAACTGGTTGAAGTTGGGTTTATGCCACAAACTATTGTATCAACGTGTTGCTGCTGTACCTGCATCATTTTATGGAATTCATCTTTTATTTGTTAGATTGGGGAAATTGAGAATGAAGTTGCATGTTTTTAGTTAAAACTAAAGCGTATTCTCCGTCGTTTTGGCAGCAGCCAGCAGCTGACCTCCTGGGCCCAGAGGCAGAAACTCAGATCCAGGAAGACAAAGGCAGGAATCGGCACAGCACAAACCCCAGACTACCAGGAGTTACCTCACAGCAAGCAGAGTCTGCTGGAGAAACCAGATTCTCATGACCAAGTATTTTAGCAGCTCACCTACTAGGACTAACATTTGTAGTAGTTTTGTCCGCTTTGGTTGCTCTAACCGATTTTTCTTGCTCCTGAGTCCCATCCACTTATCTCTGTTGTGTTTCAGCATCAATCGGCCGGGCTGTCATCCAGCTCTTTCCCGCTGCGTCGCAGTGACAGCCTGATGTCAGAGGCTTCAGGTAATTCACAGAGTCGATTAAAAAAAAAAAGAAGAAAAGACGTGACCCAAGGAAACCATGCCCGTTAGTTTTTATCTTCGGGTGGTATTGATACACTCCTGAGGTGACCATAATAATATTTCACACTGTCTGATAACGATAGTTTTAATTTGATTCTAAAAGCAGTCTCATGTTCCTTTGAACGCTGAATAAAATCTCATTAATGATCATATTATTGGTCAGTAGAGAGCAGCAGTAGCAGTGTAACTTATGGATATGTTTTCAGATCAACAGTGATGCTCAGTGTATTTATGGTTTTTAGTACGGCTCAGTACTTTAGACTGGCCCACACCAGGAGGTCAAACTCATCCTCATTTTGGGCCAAATAGAGGTCATAAATCTGATTAAAGGGCCGGTTGTGCCAGAATTTATTCTGGCCAGTCAACTAATTAAATTGTCAACTAATGACAAATAAATTCAGCTAATTCGTCATTAGCTGAATTAAAAGCTGAAGATCGTTCTGCATCTCCTGCAGACTCCATGAATAATAATTTGCATTCGATAAGTATTTCTTAAAAATAAAATAATATTGAACATTTTTTCACATTGTTCAGTTCATCCAGAATTTGTCAAATTTTTTTCTGATATTTAAAAAAATATTTGCAAGGAATTTTGCAATGTTTGCACCTATGTGTGACGTTAAATGTGACTTTTTGTTTCTTGTCGTATCAATTGCGGACTATAACTTGACACCAAGTAAGACTGAAGCAACAGTGTCGTAGGTTGGAGTTATTATCACTTAAGCTCAAACCTTTTAACCGTTCTTGCAGAAAACCTTGAGGAACTCGCATTACTGCAAAGTAATGTGGAGGTCTGATGATTTTGTGTGAATTTTTGCAGGATTGAACTGTGTAATTTGGCGACACACTAATAACTGGAACTGGTTAAAATTCCAGTTATTGGAACTTCAACCAGTGTAGTGTCAGGCCACTACACTGACATGTTTATATCCGTGTAGTGGCCTACACTGACATAAACATGCAAATGAATGGATGAATAATGTCAGAAAGAGCTCTATAGACTTTTCATTGTGTCTGTCTCAGGTCTGACTTACTGGCGTCTGAACGAGTGCGATCTGTATCGGCCCCTTCCGGACAGCTTTGACAGCGGCGCGTATCTCCTTCTGCAAGAGGCTTCCATGAGTCTTGTGAGTCACCAGCTGAGTCACATACGGCCAAATTCTAACTTCCCGGTCCGCCCTGCTGTCCTACCCCACATAAACGTCGATGTCGGTTTCTGCCCCGTAAAAGAGCCGCATGACGCTCAGATGTTGACTGTATGTGCTGATGGGGACAATAATGGCATAATAGGCTTCAGTGATCTTGTCCACAGCTATATTTATGCTGAGGGTGTGAGGATCTGCTGTGTTCCTCATTAACCGGTGGCATTTAGCTGTGATGCGCACAATGTTGGAGGCATAGTGTGGCTCAAACACCTTGATGTCGTCCAAAAAAGATGACATGAACTTGTTGGTTCCCCTGTCCATTTTTGTGACTGATATTTTGTGAAAATCCAGCAGAAATGCTAATCGACTCAGAAATACTCTGCAGAGTGTCAGTCGAAATCAAAGATGCCATGTTTACACATAGAAACTAAGCTCTGCGAGGCTTTGTTTGTGAGACATGCAGCCATGTGGGATTTTAAAGGGCGTTTCTGGGCGGAGCTTGGTAAGGTCCGTTCTATGTACCACAGCGTATCAGGGCCGTTGTACATAGAAAAACTGGGGGAGAGACAAAAAATTTTTTTAGAAAAAAATATATATAAATTTTGAGATTAATCTCAGAAAGTGTACTGGAAAAAACTCAGTTTCAAAAGTAAAAAAAAAAAAGCTAAAAAAAAGATTGACTATTGAAACTTGGAAATTTCCACGTTTTTTTTTCTTGCAAATTTTCGTGTAGCAATTGCTAACAGAAGACAATGATTCAATTCAAATTCAAAAATACTTTATTAATCCCAAATCATAACTATATCTGGTTTTGTAGCTAAACAAGTGAAATAAAGATGAGTGTGCTTTATAACACTTCAAAACTTTTCATGTGTTTACTCAGTTTATTTTTACATCCTTAAGGGATGTAAAGACGTCACAATGACGATGTTTTTGTGAAAAAGTCGAGGATGCTGAGGATGGTTGTGTCTCTCCAGCAAACGCCATCCCAGGAGCCGCGGCTGTCCCTCAGAGAAATCTACCAGAACAAACATAAAGACTGTAAACAAACCGACTGGGAACGTTCTGTCACATCCAGCCCTCTGTCACCACAGGTCTGTCTTTTTATTCAGAGACCCAAATCTGTTCTTACCTCTTCTAAACATTTGGCTTTTGTAGAAAACTCTCTGACTCGCTCCGTTGCTAACCTCATATCTCCGTTGCTAAGGTGCTGACATTGGATCCAGCGGCCGGCACGCAGCAGTCAGATCGAACATCTGGGTTCACTTCACCTTCTCACTTCAGCAGCCCGTCGTTTGCCCCTCCGCCCCAGCCCTACCCGTACCCCAGACTGGGGACCTCCATGACCCCGGACAGCATGGTGGAGGGCAGCCCCCATCCTGGAGACACCGACTGCGTCTCTGACGTGTCCAGCGCTTCAGCTGCTGGGCAGCCTCCCGCTAAGACGCAAAGTTCTCGGGGGAATCCGTCACTGGCAGTCAGAGAAAGCAGCCAGCAGCGCAGGGCCAGTGCGCCGTTAGCCAACGAGGAAGAGGGGAGCTGCACTCACACCAGCACCCTGAAGCCCGGCGCCGGCCCTGGAGCCGGGCAGACGCCGTCAGCCAGTCCACACATGGACAGAGCTTCGTCCCTGGAGGACCCCGTCGTTCTGTCTCTGTGAGTCTGATGTTACAGACGCCTTGTGGAAAATATTCACTGCCTGATTTCAGCAGTCACCAAGCTTGTAAACTTACTCTGAAAGCGTGAACAATCAGAGGAGCGTGTATTTGTAACTAACTAGAAAAAAATGTTTGTCGTAATAGCGATAAAATGAGAATATTTCTTGTTTGTACAAGTTTCATATCTCGTTATAATCAAAATATGTTCCCAGTTTTAAATAAGAAACATCAAGAGAATGCCTTTTTATGATTGTAAACTGTCATGGGTGTATTTTTATATTTTTGCTATAGCAAATCTCATCATAGTGAGAAATATGTCTTGCTATAGTGACAAAGTTTCTCATTTTTATGAGTTTTATATTTTATAACATGACGGTTTCTGGGTATGAGACACAAAAGTGAGAAAACATTGTCATGATGAGTTTTCTGTCTATAGGCTAAATATGTCAGAGGTGTGTATTTTTTATCTTGTCCCTCTGACAGTTTCTCGTTAAAACAAGAAAGTTTCTTGGTTTCAAAAGTTTTATGTCGCTGTAGAATGAGAGTTTCTGGATGTAACGAGATACAAAATTCATTAAAACGAGAAGGTTTTCTCATTTTAACAAGTTTTGTTTTATCTGCTTTTATTTAAATGAAATGTGTTCTCATTTAAATTAAAAAGGTCACAGTGATCCTTTCTTTTGCCTTTTTAAGTTTGTAAACTGTCAAAGGAGCAATTTTAAAATCTTAATATAAAGAAAAAGTTTCTCGTTAAAGAGAGATGTAAAACTTACTTATATATGTTGTTATTGCAAGACATAAAACTCGTCTTGTTATAACATGAAGGTTTTTGGTTTAACTTCTTGCTTTAATAAGTTTTGCGTCTTGTTATAACATGAAAGTGTCTTAAGTTTCCTTTTTTACCCCCAGACTGCGGCAGAACCTCAGAGAGAAACACTCGCGACACATCGCTGATCTGAAAGCCTACTACGAGTCTGAGATCCAGATCCTGCGAGACAAACTCAAACTCCGAGATCTGCCTCAGGATCTAGAGAAGAGCAATCAGGCCCTTACAGAGAGGTTTGCAGTCATTCACACGGCCGTGTTTTTTTGCCTTGTTGCAAACCAGATAAAGTCAGCAGAAACAAAATAGCCAGAAAAACGAGCAAAAGCCAAAAGTAGAAGTTTTTTAGATGCATTTGAGAAAATGTAAAAAGGGATTGGCAATGTTAATGATAAATGTTTACAGTTTAGATTCACTTTATTCATCCTTTTGTTTATCTGCAGGTGCAGACATCTAGAAAAAGCTCTGGCTGAGACAACAGGTCGCATCCAGGAACTGGAGGCAACAAACATGTTGCTGGAGAAACACCTGGTATCTGCAAAAACATTTTCATACAACATGTGCAGCTCATTACCTGGAGGGAACTTATCATAATTTCCTAAACAAGCAAAGCAGAAATAGCAAGAATCTAGCAGGCCGAACAGAGGAAGCTACGCCGATGTTCAGGCATCGTTTTTGGGCAGCTTTTGAATACGAGTGATTTGTTTTTGCAGGCCGAATGGCCGGAGCGCTACGCCGTGGCCGGAGCCGCCGTGAACTCCCTGCAGCAGCGGCTGGAAGAAAGCAAACGCTTGGCCAAAGAGAAAGACGGCCTGGCAGCACGCTTAAAGAGCCGCGTGCGTCAGCTGGAGGAGGCGGCGCAGAAAGCCTGCAGGGAGGCAGACGACAAGGAGGCCAGGAGGGAGAGAGAGTACAAGATGCTGCAGGATGTGAGTCTGACAGGCCATAAAGATCAGATATCATGCAAACAACAGTAGCAAACTTCTGATTGAGTTAACTGCAGGATTAATTAATAGAAATGAATCACATTTAATTGTAAACTATATATAGCAACAAAATAAACATTTTCAAATCAAAAACCTTTTTTTCTTCTAAGTTATTGAGTAAATATTAAAGGTGGGTGCTTATTGTATTGTTTTATCATTTATTATTGTGATTATGTTTTTTATTTTGATAATAATTCTGATATTTCATTTAAATATCAGAATTTGTTTCCAAAAAACGTAACCACCATGTTTGAGGTAATTGTTAGTTTGTTTTTTTCCACTGTTTGTGCAGAGGGAGCATCAATAAATGTGGAGATATGATTAAATACAGTTACTGTGTGAAGTTCAGTGATGCCCTGTATAGGACATGTTTGATAAAGTCAGAAAAACAGTTTTTACAGCAGTGGAAGAATTGAATAGTGTACAACTGTTAAATGGCAGCCATAATTTACAACACTTGACTTTTTTCCCCTCAGCTACTGAAGGATTACAACTCTCTGATGAAGGAACATGAAGCAGCAAAGGTAAAGTCATTTCCTCAGGTATTGCTACGTTATGTCACATCTTAATTAACCTCAGTATCAGCCGATATTTGTCTTTTTTTTATATTGGCATCAATCCCATAAGAGAGAGACTCCTAATAATAATAGTTGATGTTTATTCCGTAATGTTGCTGTTTGTTTGGGTTTTATGTGGTATTGTTTGGTCATGTGATAGCGATGTAGATAGACAGATTTAATGTAATCTGTCTCATATATCTCATTACAAACCTCATCCTTTAACATGGCATTGAGTTCCACACAGGTAAAGTCACATTTAGCTAACTTCATGTGCTACTTCTGTTTTTGTTCCTACAGAACAACCTGGTGTCAGCAGAGAGCAAGCTAGTCGATGCAAACGATCAGATATCTGAGCTGAAGAGGTAACACATACTGGTTAGACTGTAACTTTTTAAAAAATATATAATCCAATTAATTTTGACTTCTACAAAATTAAGATGTACATTTTTAACTTTTTGGAAAAAAATGTAGTTTTAGTAGTGTTTTTACTTGTACTTTTTACTTGAGTAATTTTATTATGACGTAACATTTGTGTCACTCTGTCCCCTGTGAGTAACTTCACTGAATGAAGACCAAAGTAGTCACCAGGCACACATCTGTAGTTTTCATTAAGGTTTCCTATATTTTGTATTTAAAGAAACTGATTTGGAAATGTGTCTCTTTTGCCTGATTTCAGCTGCATTTTTATTACAAATGTTTGTAAACCTTTGTCCATTTCCACTCATGTTGAAAAAAAAACTATTTTGCATTTCAGTGTTTCCATTAAATAAGAAAGGTAATCAAAATCGATAAGTTTGTTCACATGATAATTAATTCTAAATTAATTCTACAACCACTTCCTGTTGTCGTCTTTGTTGTTTCCTCAAGTAGTATCATGCGGTTGTTGATCACATGACTTGTATGACATGCAGGGTTTCCCCCAGTGTATTATAAGCCTGGCGGCCCGCCATGCTTTACTAGCCCTGCCGCCAGGCTAAGCGTTGCTTGTTTATGTTTCTCAAGAAATTTTTTTTTTTTTTTTTTAAGCCAGGCTGCAAGCGTCTCTTTTGTCTTAGCATTTCACTAGCAGAGCAGATTTATTCCTAAAGGATAGGTTGATTATAGATAGGTTTATAGTTTATGCATGTAAACCCGACAGCGCGGACCAATCACACGGCTGACGTCTCTGTGCTTTGCCTCGCGCTGCTGCTGCTTTACCTCAGCATGGATCGCACGCTGCCGCCTTCTTTCACTCAAACTGGACACAGGCGTCAACCTGTATGGATATTTACATCAATCTACTGTGAGGAATTATGATCCTTTGGAGAACTTAGGTAAGAGTTTAACACCCGCCGCGTTAGCTCTGGTTGCACAGCTCTATGTGAACCGCAGGAATAACTTGTAGTGAATCCAGAGGTCGCGTTGTGAAGTCAGTGAGGAGCTTTAACGCTCTGATCGGAGTCGCGCATCACGCTGATTTTATATTATTTTATAATTATTTTTAGTATTTTTCCGGTTACACGATGCATCAAACCATATCAAATGCGTTGTCTACTTAGAGTTAATACGCGCACAGATCTGAGAAACTCGTCCCATAAACTCACCAACCAGAATAGTTTCTGTGATGATTATTAAAAACTCAACAGACACGAAATGAAAGAGCTACTAAAGCCACGTTAGCAGCATTGTATTAAATCTCCCGTTTGTTGCTCATCTCTGCGTAGTGCAGCAGATTTAACTCATCATGCAGGGCCGGTTCAAGGCTGTTTGAGGCCTGGAGCTTTTTGACTGGAGATGTTTTCCCTTAACATATACTTACACTAATACTTTTACATTTCCTGTCAACTTAACCTCTTTTAATACAAAACACGGTGGTCCGCCTCGACGCCCCGATCACTGGGCTTAGCAAGTTTTCTGGGGGAAACCCTGATGACATGACAATAGTTTAGGAGGCAACAAACATGTTGCACCAGTCAGTGCAAATTACACTCATTTTGATAAAATCTAAAAACCAGCTCAACGTAGCGCAAAACCTTTATCAAAAAAAGTTAGTTTTTTTCTAAATAGGCGTGTGTCCAGTACGCAAAATTATTTTAGTAAATCCAATTTATGCAATTATATGGTAAATGGGAGTGCAGCTTTTGTTGTTTTGTGATTATGTTATTAATATGAGTTACTTTCATTTTAGTCCTTAAAACACCAAAGTTTCCACATCACATTATGCTTTGGTCCATCTGATGACTTAATTTGATAGATTTTTTTTATTTTTATTTTAACCATTTAATCAGTACTGCAATATCCTTTTATCCTTTTTACCAAATACTTTTCTACTCTTACTTGCATCCCCACACATAAACCCAGATTACCTGAGGGTGTTTCCTGCTGTATTCATGACCACGTCCATCTCTGTAAATCTCTCCTAGAGTCATCTCAAAGCTGGAGTCCCAGGTGATGCAGCTGGAGCATGAGAACCAGGCCCGGGTCCGTTATGCCCCCCACAGTACCGCCCAGCCTTCAGGGGCAGGGTGAGCTCTTCAAATGTTGCTCACAGTTAAAGCCGCAGCGCTTCAGTGTCTGAGAGGAGAAAAGTTTGTAGCACTTGCTAACCAGAGAGAATGACTGTCCTGAATATGTCTGCAGTCTCTTCCACCATCCCGACTTGCTGCTGTCGCCCAGCAAAGGTAAAGTAGAGCCGGACGTCACCTGGAGGAGGTCTGACCAACCGAACGGCTGCAAAAACTCCCAGCTAACTCAAACCAGCCAATCAAACGCTCACAAGCGATCTCCTTACCCGATAAATGACCAGTTGTCTGCGGACGCCTCCTCCTCTGGCGGCAGCTGGAGGTGTGTGTTTAGAGTTGGGAGCACGGCGTTGAGCCGGACCCGAGTGTGAGTGTGAACGGTTCGCTTTCTGGTGTGCAGGTGTGCGTCTCCTCCTGAGTGTGAGCAGATTCTGCCCCAGAGCAGACAGCAGGAGCAGAGCGCCGGGTGGAGAGACGGCTCCAGCCCCTTGACGCCCATGATGAGGGCCCTGATCGAGCTGGAGGAGACCAGAGCCACGGAGACCCGGGCCCCCTGTAAGCCACACACCCTCAGGGGCCTGCAGCCTTTATTCCACTCAGCCCAGTGGAATAAAACTCATTTAGAAACACAAATATTACGTCACCTTCAAGAAAGAGAAAAAATATCTACAACAGGAATGTTGTCATCGGTTTTGAACTACTTACTAATATCAAATAGCTTTTTTTTTTTTTTTACATCTACTTTAGATGACAGACTCTCGGCCTAGTCAAAGTCCTGACCTAAATCCAATTGAGAATCAATAGGAAATCTTGAAAACTGACATTCATTTATGCTCTGCATCCCATCTGACTGAACTTCAGCTGTTTTACATAAGCAAACGTCTATAAGTTCACAAAAATTGTGGAGATCCCAAAAGAGAACAAAGCACACTTCAGATTTACTCTGGTTAAAAAAGAAAAAAAAATATTGAGCCACTTTTTTGGTGGCCTGTCAGATAACATCTAATTAAAATACATTGTAGTTAAGAAATGGAGCGTTTTAAAGTGTATGAATAGTTTTTAAAGGCACTGTAAACAATGTAACTTCTTGTATTTTTAAGTAAAACTGTCTACGAGACACTTGGTTCATTTTTCATCCTGAAATGCACCAAATATTTTCATCAGTATTTCTGCAGAATTTTTATTTCACTTGGCCCAGGAAACACAGCTGCTACCTGCTCGGTCTGTAGAATTGAATTCATTTGTGTCTGCAGGGGTCGGCCATCAGAGGGCCACCGTTGGGTTTGTGGAGCGAAAACACAAAGATCCAGTCCGGAAGCGACCCGACCTGGTTCTGGACAAGACGGAGGCCGCGAAACCAGGAGGAGCGGCAGATACAGGGGCCGACGGCGGGGGCCCGAGAAGTCACGGCGCAGTGGACAAGACTGCAGCCCTGCTGAGGGCTCAGAGGAGTCTGTCCCCTGAGGGCCACAGGTCCTCTTCACTGCCACCTGCTGCTCACAGAAACATCCCTACTGCTACTCCAAGTAAGTTCTGACAGGGACTCGTTCATCTTACATTTATTTGCCAAGGCCTTAAAATGTCTTAAATTCACATTTTTAAGTGTATTTTGGCCTTAAGTGTGATAATCACAGGTCTTAAATTTTGTGGTGGTCTTTGATTTTAGTTGCATGCAGTCGTCTTCACTGCCTTCTGGGACTCGAGGCTGTTGAAGCTACCGTTAGCTAGCTGCTAATATCACAAAGTTCAATACAAACGGACTTTTATTCTCTGTTTTCATGAAAGACTTGAATTGGTAATATCATCTCACTGCTTCATCCAATAAGCAACTAATATACCGTTGCTAGCTAGCTTTGCTGCAGCTACCGTCAATATAAACAAATGTATTGGCAAGATATTCAATTTTCTGTGGTACATTTGTCGTGATTCAGGTCTTAAATTTTATTCATAATGGCCATTATGTCTTTAATTTGAGTTGGTGAAACTTGCAGAAACCTCGTCTTACTACAAGATGTGACATTTATCCAAATCTGCATGTTTGTATGGCGGTCATGACATCTCCACCTTCCTTCTCTTTAGCCAAGAGAGAGACGTTACTCACGCCCCTGTCTGCAATGTCCAGCCCTAAGCGCTGCCCCACTGAGAACTACTCCACTGCTTTTGGCCACTTGATGCCGAGAGAGGAGCACCTGCTCCAGAGGTGAGAAATGAAACATCATGCAGGCGACAGAGGACGGCAGAAAGACTGCAACATCGTGATATGATACAAAATGAAGACGGCTGAAGTTAGATTTGAGCTTTTTGAGGAACTTCATTTAATATAAAGAACAGTTAGGGTTTATAGTGACATTTAAAATAAACAAGTTAGCAAAAAATGCTGTTTTATCATTTCTGCATTCCAACCCAAAAACAGTTGGTTTTGTTACATAAAGCCTGGGATGTTGCATTTGACCAGAAGGCGTTAGGTTGCTGCTCTTTTTAACACAATTTGTCTGGTTAGACCATAAATAAGTTATCATAAAATGTCTGTAAATACTGTTTGCATTCTGTTCCTGTAAACCCTGTAAAGCTGGCTTTTAGAAACACTCACTGAAACCGTCTCGTTTTGGTCCACACAGCAACGGACACGCTGACAGGAGACGGCATTCGTTCCACAGCAGCAGTCCCAGGAAGAGACTCCACTTCACATCAGCAGAAGAGAAAGGTAACACACAGAATCCTAGAAACCCTGGTGGGCGGGACACTCTAGCTTAGAGCTTTATTTTGTTTTCTACTATTGTATTCTGGGCATGTTTATTTATTTTAGAACACATCTATGTTATTGTTGTCTTATGTCTTGTTTGAGAAACGACACCTTTAATCATTTGGAACACCGCCCTTTCTGAAAACCTAATATTTGTTTCTGATTGTAAACGTAGATTCTTCTTCTGTTGTTTGTGATGTGTCTTTTTTTCCCAGAGCGCCAGGAGCCGGAGCCCTGCAGCCACATGGAGCCACTGGACAGAGGCGCCCAGCTGGGCTGGGAGCAGCAGAGAGACAGCGGCCCTGAGCAGCCGGACCCCTCAGCGGACCCGGCTCTACTGGCCCTGGACAGAACACAGTCACTGACCGAGGCCGAAAGACTGTTTGATGAGCTGACGCAGGAGAAACTGCAGGTGTGTTGGAGAGTCTGATGCATCTTAGTTTCTTTATTTTGTAATGTCAGAAGGATAAATTTAAAGGTGCAGCTCTAACCACGTGTTCAGCTGGTTACGTAAGAGGTTTATAGAGTCGCCCATTTCAATCCCTCCTCCTGCCTTTATTCTGATCTAATGAGTTTCAGCGTGTTCACTGCTTTATCTCCGTGTGTGTGTGTGTGTGTGTGTGTGTGCGCAGATTGAAGCAGCTTTGAGCAGGATGCCTGGAGCAGGTGGCAGAGTGAGTCTACAGACCCGATTAGATGA
>CAEGAF010052847.1:0-18925 GCA_903067075.1 Micropoecilia bifurca
TCGGTATCGGAGGCTCGTCGCTCCGACTGCATGTTAAATGTATTTTATATAATTGTCACGTAAAGGAAAAGCTAAGGAGTTGCCTAAAAATAATTTCATACTCATATAACACAAACATCAACACATGTATTGACTTACCTTGTGGCGAATCGCTGCCTCTGTTCTCAGCCTGTTCCTGTAGCAGTAAATTTCCTCCGGCATTATTTTCCTCCAACAAGTTATTCCAGTAAACGAAGCTCGTACCGTTTCCTTTTAACCCCCGTCTTCCCGTTTCTGACACTGGATCTTCAATATCCTCAAGCTTTGAAATAGCAGCAGCTACAAACCGGCTGTTAGCTTTAGTGGCTAAGTTTTAGCTACATTCCGCTGTCGCCGCGATATCAGCAGGAAAATGAACAAACTAAGCACTGGATGGTACCGACTAATTACTGGACACAACGGCTAAACACAAAACTCGATTGTTGTACCAGTAACTCACAGATATTTTAAGTTTTACGTCTTTTTCATGGTACAGATCTTGCAGCTTCGGCAGAAAACAATAGGAAAAAGCAGGAACCGGAAACGATTAGTGTCCCACAAATTCAAACGGAAATACGTCACCACCTCCCGTGGCATATACCCCATTTGAATTATAGTCTGTTTCTGTGTATTATAGCGACTGACAAAACAATTTTGAGATAATTTTCTGGCAATGAGAGTAATATTGTGGTCAGATAAGCCGCACACCAAGTTATAGGATTTTATGATTCAACTAGGTTTATTTGAAAAAATTTAATCTATTAAAGTTTGACTGTTTTTGGTGATACGAGAGGGACCATTGATTAACTGGTGAAAATCAAATTTTGCTGTCAGTTCTCAAAGTGGGTTTTTCAATTTGTTGTCCATCCAGTTTATATTAAAATCCCCCAAAATGATTACTTCACTGTTGTTTCTGAATCCTGTTAACAATTCCTTTAAGTTATGATAAAAAGTTGTGCTACAACTTGATGGTGGATTGTACACCACCATTGATGGGTATTTTCTTGAACCTTCATTTAAAAGAACCACAGACAACGCATGTGAATTATTATGACAAAGCTTTTGCAAAAGAAGACTCAGCAAACTGCTCCTCCAAGCCGTTCACTGAGTGTTCTAAAAACCTTTGGTTACAGCTCGTCTTTTATTATCAAGCAACAGGAAGGAGGATGGTTAGAAAGACAGCACACATAAATTATTACTACACACAGGCAGTTTCCAAGGTTGGGGTTTGATAAGGAGGCACCTGTGTGTTCCCCAAGGTCTGGGAAACATACAGTCCACTGTTTCACATGAAGATGAACAGGCAGACATGGCCTTCAGGTCAGTTTATACACACAGAAGAAAGAGACACTTTAAACTGAACATTAGACTGAATATGATCTAAAGTAATAACAAAATGATGATATAAAAAAATCTCTAACATTCCCCCCTTTTGATCATTTTCAAAAGACAAGCATAGAAAAGAAAAAAATATGTCCAATAAATGCAAGAATTATTATATATTTTTAAATACAGATTGAATATATGAACTAAATGAAAAATAAAAGAAACAGCAAAAAATCAAATGCAGTTTTCTCATCACTAACACCACTTGTTTTCACATTTTTGTGTAGGAATCATTCAGCAAATGTATTAATCTGTTTATTGATTACAGAACTTCATCATCAGAAAACAAGTCGTCTTCATTTGTGTCATAGGTCATTTTCACCAGCTGACAGCTGACCACAGCAGTGTTGATTGACTTTAGCATCATGCTTCGAAGGCATGGAATAATGCAACTTGTGAACAGACAATCAAAACACCCAGAATAGGTGTCCCAAGCTTCAACAGTAAATTCCACCATGGCCCAGAAGTGAGCCAAGAAAGAAAGTCAAAAGAAGATGATCCTTGCGTTCCACTTTCCACATAATGTTTAAGTTCTTCCAGGTCATGTAGAGCGTCAAAAATAGTTCCACCAGTTCCTGTTTCATCAGGAACGAATGTACAGCACGCTGGGCCAATGATTTTACAAACACCACCCTGAGAGGCTGTGAGCAGGTCCAGCACAATACGATTTTGCAAAACCATAGTTTAGCACATCTCAACTCTTCCTCCTTTTTTTTGTCTTTTTTCTTCCTCTATTTCCCATTACACTGTTCTCAAAAGTTTTCACTACAATTTTCCATTGGTCAAATTTTAATTCCCCATCTACTCCATATTTCTTTTTCCATTTTGACATGTATGTCATGCTACCAGGAAATCTGGACAGCATGTATTTTTCGGGATCCTCAGCAAGTGAGGAATTACAACAACACTTATTTCCCTTTATTTCAGTACTCTGCAATTTAGCTTTCAATAACTTGATATTTTGTGCTTTTTCTTCAAAGAGAGTGCTCTAAGTGAGCACTTAGTGTCCCCTGAAGAACAGTCTTCTATGCCAGACTAGTTCTGGTCCGGTTCTTCACCTAGGATTCTATTTCCGAGGACAGAAAGTTTTACTCCCAGAGAGAGAAGCACCATTTACTCCTTCATGCACACACCAGCACAGCAGCAAATGACAAACTGTAATGACTCTGCGACTTAAACGCAATATGATCTGTGTTGTGCCTCTTCACGGAAAGTGCTCCAATAGGGCCTTATTGTCCTCTGAAGAACAAACTCCCACCAAAACTGTGCTTCGGTGTGGTTCTTCAGAGAAGACAATAAGTTATACTTTCAGAGAACTTGGCACCAGTCACATCTTGCCCGTCGCACAAGACCAAAACCACACAGCAATGACAAGCTTCACATTCAGTGAGGATATGCCCTTATGGGGTCTCCTCCAACAGAGTTTTAGCAGAGTGACATCTTGCAAAGATTCTCAAACCTCAGAGTTTTAGCAGAGCGACATCATACAAGGGAACTCAAACATCAGAGTTTTAGCAGGACGCTGCCTAACAAGGATTCTCAAACCTCAGAAAAAGCCATTTTAAAATTCATTTACGTTTCTGTAGTTTTCGGGTTGTCCAGTCGGATCTCGTCACTGCGCCGTTGGCAGACAAAGTCGGACCTATGCCGCTGGCCCAGCGAAGAATTCACTTCCTGGGACTTTCTTTCCAGGTCCAATTGACTTCTGGCCATGCATGGATTCAGCGCGTCTTCCTCTGCCTGTCAGCGATCAGTGTGAGAGATCCCGGGTTTTCGGCACCAAATAATGATGGGTATTTTCTTGAACCTTCATTTAAAAGAACCACAGACAACGCATGTGAATTATTATGACAAAGCTTTTGCAAAAGAAGACTCAGCAAACTGCTCCTCCAAGCCGTTCACTGAGTGTTCTAAAAACCTTTGGTTACAGCTCGTCTTTTATTATCAAGCAACAGGAAGGAGGATGGTTAGAAAGACAGCACACATAAATTATTACTACACACAGGCAGTTTCCAAGGTTGGGGTTTGATAGGGAGGCACCTGTGGAAACACAACCCAAGGTCTGGGAAACACACAGTCCACTGTTTCACATGAAGATGAGCAGGCAGACATGACCTTCAGGTCAGTTTATACACACAGATGAAAGAGACACTTTAAACTGAACATTAAACTGAATATGAACTAAAGTAATAACAAAATGATAATATCAAAAAATTTCCCATCCATCCATCCATCCATTTTCTTTGCACCTTTGTCCCTTAGAGGGGTCGGGAGGGTTGCTGGTGCCTATCTCCAGCTGACGTTCCGGGCGAGAGGCGGGGTATGCCCTGGACAGGTCGCCAGTCTGTCGCAAAAAATTTCTAACAACCATAATATTAAAATTCATACGAGGTGAAAGACAAGCATCAGGGTTTCCCCCAGAAAACTTGCTAAGCCCGGTGGTCGGGGCGTCGAGTTGGTCCACCGGCGATCTACCGTGTTTTTGTATTAAAAGATGTTAAGTTGACAGAAAATGAAAAAGTATTACTGTGTAATTATATGTTAGGAGAAAATATCTCTAGTGAAACGCTATTTAAACACACAACTAGTCTAAGAACAACAAATTTGAACTTCTGTTTAATCCAAATTAAGTCAGTGGCTCCATCAGGGCTTCAGGGGCCCCATAAACGCTAATATTTTAAAACAGACCACAGATACATAAATGTAACACTTGTTTATTGAGATAATCAATGCTGTTAAATTTGATTCAATTATTTAGACATACATAAATTAAAAGATTTTAAATTGTTTAACATTTAGATCCAAGATTTTAAGGAGTTAGCAAGTTTACTTTGTAAAACGTAAAAGAACAATATTCATAGTTAGATTGTTTTGTTACCATAGCAAAAATCTGATGCTGGGAGTTTAATCTTTGAATTTACAAATACCTTTTTAGGCTGGCCAATTAAACTACATCCTTCTCCCATATTTCACTAAATCTAAAACAGAAGCTGTTAGAGGTGCTGATGTTTTTAGCAACAAAAGGGGCCCATAAATCAAATTCTGCTCCAGGCCTCATACAGCCTTGGACCGGCCCTGTAATCTGCTGCACTACGCAGAGATGCGCAACAAACGGGAGATTTAATTCAATGCTGCTAATGTGGCTTTAGTAGCTCTTCCATTTCGTGTCTGTTGAGTTTTTAATAATCGTCACAGAAACTATTCTGTTTGGTCGAGTTTATGGGACGAGCTTCTTAGATGTAGACAAGTAGACAACGCATTTCAAATGGTTTGATGCATCGTGTAACCGGAAAAATAATACTAAAAATACTAAAATAATATAAAATCAGCGTGATGCGTTACAGACGGAGGGCGCGAAAACTGAACCTGCATGACGAGGTTAGCGCTGCTCTTTATCCACAAACCCTCCAACCACTCTCTGCCCAGCGTGTGACACAGAATCACACGCTGGGCAGCGTGTTGAGATGTAAACGCAGCATATAGTTGTTCGTTCACAAAGATAAATCATTCTCACTTCACAACGCGCCTCTGAAAAGTTATTCCTGCGGTTCACATGGAGCTACCAACCAAAGCTAAGTCATTCTTTGGAAAGCTCTTACCTTATCAATGGAGGTGTTTTTGGAGAACTCTTCCCCAGAGTTCTCCAAAGGATCACAATTCTTCACAGTAGGTTGATGTAAACATCCATACAGGTCACCCTGTGTCCAGTTTGAGTGAAAGGAGCAGCGCGCGATCCTGCTGAGGCAAAGCAGCGGCAGCGCGAGGCAAAGCGCAGAGGCGCCAGCTGTGATTGGTCCGCGCGCTGTTGGGTTTAAATGCATAAACTATAAACCTATCTATTATAAACCTACCCTTTAGGAATAAATCTGCTCTGCTAGTGAAATGCTAAGACAAAAGAGACGCTTGCAGCCCCTTAAAAAAAAGCGATCCCCCCGACCCCCTATAAACATAAACAAGCAGCGCTTAGCCTGGCGGTGGGGCTAGTAAAGCATGGCGGGCGGCCAGGCATATAATACACTTGGGGAAACCCTGAACATTTAAACATACAGATTCTATTGATATCTGCTCATCTATGACTATCTCGTTGACATTAAATTAGTCTTTTATGTAAATTAATACTCCTCCTCGCCCCACAACTCTATCCTTTCTAAAACATGTGTATCCAGGTACATCAATCATATTAATTTTATCAGTTAGCCAAGTTTCACTTAGACATAGAAAATCCAGATTAGATCCTGTTAGCAATGTTCTTATTTCCTCACATTTGGGTAAGAGACTTCTTATATTTAAATGACTTCCAAAGATACCTTTAGGCTTAAGTGCAGGGTCCCAGACCACTCTAGCATGATTAACAGTTTGAAAAAAAAGATAAGGCTTCTGCATGTTGGTGTTCCTGCTAAATCCTGAATATACCGAATTTCTGTTGTCTTCGCCCTTTTATCGCAACCTGAGGGGGTTTCCCTGACTGGGAACAGGAATACAACCTATCAGAAAGCGCTGTGATGTAAGAACAGAGGGGAATCCCAAACAGCTGACATATCGCGCAACTGAGAGTCTGGTGGATATCAGAGATGATATGTGGAAATGTTTATTATTATATGTAAAGGTCATTATTATATATGTTTATTATGTTTATTTGGTTAAAAATGTTAACTATGAAAAAACATTCACCTCCAAATCATAGTGCAGCAAATAAAGTGGCTGCTCCCGTCCTCTTTTATCCACCGCCTTTTATTTTTATTACGTCTTTTATCTCTTAAAATGACTCCACAAACTATCACTATTGTTGTTTCTACATCATCATCCGTGTTTGGTTATTCTAAATTTCCGCTATGTTGGGGGTTTTGTGGATTTTCTTCTGGAATCTCGATGTTCGTGACTGGAATCAGTTCGTGTTGCTCCTGCCTTGGACACACAAACCGATCGAACCTGTTGTACTTTTATCAGCTCTGTGGTCACAGAGGTTTGGAAAATTGGCCGGAAATTCTGAAATCTTTCCGTCTAAACCAGACTTGAGACTCACAAGCTCATCTCCTCTTGACCACTGCACAAACGCTATCTGACTCTGGTCACTATGGCAACGTTTACATATCCCTTCAAAATAAGATACAGATGCACCACAAAAACGAACATTTTACTTTAGTGAAGCTGAGCTTGTTTCTCTGTAACAAGACGGTTCTATCTGGGAATGATGAGAGACAATGACATCCGAAGTGTTGCTTATATCCACAACCTGCTTGGTCTCTATGTGGCGAAACAGTTTGAAGCTTCATTGCCTCATTAGCAGCCGGCATGTTATGCAGAGCTGCTTGTAATGTGAGACTCACCTTCCGGTCTGGGATAAATCCATCCTCCTGTCTCTACTCTGGGCCTTTTCCTCTTTGAAAAAGATGGGGGTGAAGGGGGGATTGGAGAAATATAAACATGTAATGGGCAACAAGTCACGTTATTGGTTGGTTTTAATCGGTGCGTTTTGTATCCACTGAAAATAAAGACATTAACAAATAAACTAGACAATATGCTGCATGTTTAGTGATATTTTCACAGTTGCGGTCTCGACTGGTCTTGAAATAAAATGCCGAGTCCTCAGAGCCCGAGACCGAGACAGGACTGAGACCAAATGCCATCAAGTCAGAGACCGAGAACATAAAAAAAATGGTCTCGAGACCAAGACCGATTTCGAGTAGGCTACTACAACATTGGAGCTGAGGCTCCAGAAGAGTTTCTGGACATTTGATACCTAATGTGCACAATAGCTAAGGCTGTACTTGACACCTGTAGTAAACTTGATCAGGTGATCAAGTGGCTTATTGCCATTTACATTTTATTCCCGTGTACATAAACCTTGCAGTATAATGAAGTTTGTTTTCACTCCTAAAACTTCAGTAAGTAATGTTAAAAGTAGTAGTACTGGTGACATTATTATTTGTTACCTATTTGTTTCTCTAATTAAAGTACTTCCTGGATGTCATATTTGACTGTGGAGATGGTGTATTTTTGAACCAAGACCCAAAATTTTGATTATTTCTTTAAGAAGGATTAAGACTCCTGATTTATCTCCTGAGTTATTGTGGGATACCATAAAAGCTACAATCTAGGGCTGATAGCTTGTAACTGATTCTCCTGAACTTAAAACGAGTAGCAGGGAGGAATAAGGGAAACTCCTATTGGAACTGCATGAAGTTCAGACCTAACACAAATGATGCCCATCAGAAGAACTTAACAAAATACAAATAGTTAAGACTGTTTTGGAGTCTTTGCTAACAAAGAAAGCTGAAAGATGTATAATTTTTCATGAGGCAAAAGATGCATGGGTTTGCTAATAAGCTTAATTGGTACCTGGTCAACTTGCTTACAAACAGGGCCTCAACTCAGAATATCTCATACCAAATTTTATTTGTATAGCACATTTCAGCACCAAGGCTTTACATAAGATTAAAGCCTTGCCTTGTAAGTGCTTTACATAATTAAAATAAAAACAGCATGTGACATTGAATAAACAGTGAGAAAGAGATTTTGAAAAAGATACAAATCTGTTTGTTCCAAATCTGTGGTGAATAGAAACTGAATGCTGCTTCTCCTCTTTTGGTTCTGGTTCTGGGGATGCAGAGCAGAACCAGAAGATCTGAGGGGACTAGATGGCTGGTACATCAATGACAGATCTTGGGAACACTTTATTTGAAGGGGGGTGAATAAGACTGACATGACACTGTCATAAACACGACATAACTCCTGTTATGAACATGAATAAGCTTTCATGAATATTTATGACTATTGTCATAAAGTGTCATTTGGTAAATTATGACACTTTTAATATAAAGTTGACATTATTCAAAATGCCTTTGTAATGACAACTTGACATTAACCAAGAAATCATTATCCAACCATCCATTTTCTTTACATCTTTACAAAACAAGACAGGTCCTAAACACTAGTGGGGTCAGGAGGGTTGCTGGTGCCGATCTCCAGCTAACGTTCCGGGTGAGAGGCAGGGTCACCCTGGACAGGTCACCAGTCTGTCACAGGGCAACACAGAGACACACTGGACAAACAACCATGCACACACACACACACACACTCACACCTATGGGCAATTTGGAGAGGCCAATTAACCTGACAGTCATGTTTTTGGACTGAACATGCAAACTCCATGCAGAAAGACCAGGGCCGGGAATCAAACCCAGAACCTTTTTGCTGCAAGGCAACAGCTCTACCAACTGCGCCACTGTGCAGCCCAAGAAATCATTACTGTTATGAATTTGTTATAAAAGTATTACTGATTGCACTTTAAAAATGAGGTATTTTTATGTTATTAAAGGTAAAGTTTAAACAGTAATGATTTATTAGTTAATGTCAAGTTGTCATAACAAAGACATTTTGAATAATGTCAACTTTGCATTAAAAGTGTCATAATAAACCGAATGACGCTTTATGACAACAGCCATGAATATTTATGAAGGCTTATTCATGTTTATGACAGGAGTCATGTCATGTTTATGGCAGTGTCATGTCAGTCTTATTCACTCTCCTTCAAATAAAGTGTTACTCAGATCTTTAATGTATTGTGGTGCTAAACTGTTCAGTGATTTATAAACTAACAACAGTATTTTAAAGTCTATTCTTTGAGCTACAGGGAGCCAGTGTAGAGACTTTAAAACTGGTGTTATGTGCTCTATCTTCCTGGTTTTAGTGAGAACAACAGCAGCAGCAGCAGCTTCTGGATCAGCTGAAGCTGATTGATTTATTAGTCAGACCTGTGAAGACGCTGTTGCAGTAATCGATGCAGCTAAAGATAAACGCATGGATGAGTTTCTCTAGATCGTGTTGAGACATCAGTCCTCTAATCCTGGAGATGTTCTTCAGGTGGTAGATATATTAAAGATTCAACTGGTGCTCATAACTATAACAAAATAACCAATGATGCTTTAAAATAATTTTATGAACAACGATACACTACACAGTTTAACCCATCCTCAGATACCTATGAGTGATGTTTTTGCCATACATCCATACATGCATACATACATACATACATGCTTCTCTCTAATGGGGTCAGGAGTGTTGCTGGTGTCTGTCTCCAGCTGTCAACGGGCGAGAGGTAGGGTCACTGTGGACAGGTCACCAGTCCATCACAGGGGATGTCTATCATTTATTAGTCTTTTTTTGTAAGTCAGTGCTTATATACATACTGGATGTGCTCATTGTTTTTTGTGATCCATACAGTTTTCATGAGGTCCAGAAGTTCCACACCCAGATCCTGAGGGTAAAGGACCGAGACGACTTTCCCATGGTGCTGGTTGGAAACAAGGCTGACCTGGAGCAGCATAGAGTGGTACGCAGAGGCAGTCTTAGCCTGTTGGAGCCCTGGGCGAACCACCTTCATCTATCAACCCACCACCATCTGGGTGTAGGGGGGTTGATTGATGAAAGTTTGTATTAGGCGCTGTTGACATTCAGATCAACTGTTTTAACCTCAGTGGGGACCATTAGGAGGTCAAAAGCCAAGAATAATAGCTGGACTTTAAATCAGGAATTTACTGTGATTAACCACATTTTTTAGTTCAGTTTCACAAGCCATACTTAGAACTTATTAGTGCATGACAAGTAAAATCAAAAAAATCATATAATAGAACCTACTTGACAACATGACATGGGCTGAAAAATCTTAAAAAGCAACTCATCATGTACTGATCTAAAGAAATGTGAGAAAGTCCTTGAAATTTTGCAAAAATGGTCTCCATGTCGGAGGTCAGAACCACTGCTGACCCTAAAAAACACAAAGGCCCAAAATATTTTCAAGATCTCAAAGACCTCTGGGAAAATATTATGAGAGTGCAGTTGGACTGTAGTTAGTAAATATTTTAGCAAGAATATTCATTCTGCAAACTTTTCATTTAAGAATTAATATAACATAATAGAAATATGGTATAATATGCAAATAAACAAATTCCTGTTGAGATAAGAAAATAAAAATGTTATTACCTAAAATGATTTTTTGTGGTTGATCATTTATAGAAAATTATCCCTCTGCTGCTAAAAAATCCTAACATCAGCATGTGAAAACCCTTTCCATTTGTCAAGTGTTCTATAATTTCATGGCTTCCCACACTTGAAAAGGAGGACTTGAAGAGATTTCAGGATTTAACACAATCTTTTTTATTTTCACCAATGAGTGAGAATCAGTGAACAGGTGAAAAACCTACAAAACGCATACAAAATATTTTAACATACATTTTAGACATTTGGTTCAAAGTTAGGTATTTATCTTAATGACTAATACCATTTTTAACCTTAGACATACATTTCTTCCACAATTTTAACAATAAATTCAAGTATTAAATCATTAAATTCCATGTTTGGCTGCATCACACAATCCAAACATTTTAGAATTACATTTTTTTCTTGTCCTTACAACATAAGTTAAGTTTTTACATTAAATATCTGGTAACCCTTTATTTGAAGGGGTGTGAATAAGACTGATGTGACACTGATATAAACATGACATAACACCTGTCATGAGCATCAATAAGTGTTCATGAATATTTATGACTGTTGTCATAAAGTGTCATTCAGTAAATCACGACATTTTTAATACAAAGTTGAGATTATTCAAAATGTCTTTGTTCTGACAACTTGTCATTAATCAAGAAATCATGATCAGACATAAATTTGTTATAAAAGTATTACCGATTAAACTTTAAAAATTAGCTTTATGTAGTAATTTTATATAGCTCTGATATGTTTAGTCTTAATTTTCTTAATTTAATCGATCCTAAAGTTTTACAGCAAGATGTCTACAAAGCACTTATGAACTTAGCATGGAAACATTGAGACATTATTTAAGGCTGTTTTAACCCTGCGAGGACTGAGGCAAACGTAGAGGACTGTGGCAAATGATACAAGTTTTACATGTGTGGGGTCGGTTCGGTTGGACCTTATTTCTAAACACAAGAGTTAAGTAGTGCAATAACACCATCTCCACCAGTGAGGGGCAGCAGTGCACAAACAGGCGTGCAGTGTGTTGGTGAAGAAATCTTCCATATTGTGGGGCAAACACAAGTTATAACGACCAGACCTGTTTAAAAAGAAGCCGAAGTTTGATACCTAATACATATGAGGTATGTACCATGATTAAATATTGAAAGAACAGCTGTAATTTCTGAGCATTTTTGGACACCTTCAAAGAGCTGCTGCCAGAAAATGAAGACAAGAAGAAGATCTCCTGTTTTCAGACCATTATAAGAAGGCTATAATGAAGGAGATGACTGACATAATCAAAGCAAAAAATGTTACAGTTGAAAGAACCTATTTTCTTAAGTTAAAGAATAAGTAATTCTGTTTTAGTTTTTCAATCAGTATTTCAGAGTAAGAATATACTGACCAGACGTTAAACCCTCTGTTATCTTAGAACAAGTTATCATTTGTTTTATTCCAATGTACAAATGGTTTGTTCTACAGCTATGATGGTAGTTATAAGTAGTTCAGTATATTTCACTTCATTTGAGTTGAGACTTAATATCAATGACTTTGTTAGCATAGCATTTGACACTGTAATACTAAATAACATCTTTATAATTGTTGCTACTAGTTTCACTTGAGGTAAAATTTAGTATTAATGACACTGTAATGACACTTAATGACCTTTTCATAGCTGTTGCTACTTGTTTCACTTTACTTGAGGTAATAGATAATATTAATGACTCTAGTGACACTTAATGACATCTTTATAACTGTTACTTGTTTCACTTTACTTAATGACACTAATAACAATGACGTATTCATAACTGGTGCTATTTGTTCTACTTTAGTTGATATAAAATAAATTGTTAATGAGTCTGTTATTAAATCATTTGACAGTGTAATAAAGCTTAATAAAATCTTTATTGCTTGTCCTACTTGTTTTGTTTGATTTGAGGGAGTGGAGATATTAATCATTGTTTTTGATAAACTGCGACAGACTGGCGACCTGTCCAGGGTGACCCCGCCTCTCGCCCGTAATGTTAGCTGGAGAGGCACCAGCAACCCTCCCCAACCCACTAAGGGACAAGAGTGTAAAGAAAATGGATGGATGGATGGATGTTTTGTTAAAGCTTTTGCTAGTGTAATAATTAAATCACTATGACTACTGTTATGACATTTGTCTGATCATGATTTCTTGGTTAATGACAAGTTGTTATAACGAAGACGATTGTGTCTAGGTTAATGACAAGTTATAACAAAGACATTTTGAATAATGTCAACTTTATATTAAAAGTGTCATGATTGACATTTTATGACAGTCATAAATATTCATGAACACTTACTGATGTTCATGACAGGTGTTATGTCATGTTTATGACACTGTCATGACAGTCTTATTCACATCCCTTCAAATAAAGTGTTACCAAATATCTTAACATACTTTAATGGAACCAAACTGTAAAAACTAGCAGTGCAAACTGTTCCTTCAATAAATTCTGCATTTCCTTTCTCAAATGCAAAACCAAAGTCAAATTACAACTCAATTGAGTCCAGCGAATGACTTACTAGTAGTCCTTCTTTAATCTAAGTCCTTTCCCATGAAATGCTGCTGTGGAGGCTGTGTTTGCCTTTCTAAGCACTGTTGCAAAACCAACAAAGTGGTTGGTGGATTGCTTATATTATCTGAGTTGAGGGTGCTGCTGATTGGGCCAGATTTCTTTCACCTGCTGCAGTGCTGCAGCAGGTGAAAGAACATTAGTGTGCGTGTGTGTGTGTGTGTGTGTGTGTGCGCACACAAATGTGTCTGGTCATGGCCCCTACATCTGAAATAATAGGGAGATCTGTGCAACACTGTCTGACTTAACAAATCAGCTCTGTGTAGGGCTGATTTGTTGACCATTTTCTGGATTAACTGGTTAATAACTGGATAGCAAAATGTGATTAATTGATTAAAACCTCCACCTGAGAAGTTCTGGATAGAACATTACAGAGAAAGGGTTGTCTTTTATGTTAAATGCAAAACATATGACAGTTGTTTTTTTTTGTACATTTTTGGCATAATTGCTTATCTGAGTGTATTGTTCTTTTAACAAATCATCTGTTTATAGCTTGTGTACTATAATGATTAGAATCATTCACACAACTACATAGGGACTTATTAGAGATTTGAAGGTGTTTTCACATGAAGCTGGGTGTGTCTGCAGATCTCCAGGGAGGATGCTCAGGCGTTTGCCATAGAGAACAAGATCCACTACATGGAAGCTTCTGCCAAGAATCGTTACAATGTGGATGAAGCTTTCATGGAGCTGGTGCAGATCATCAGGTAGAGGCTTTCTGCATTTCTCTGTCCCTCCGTCCGTCCCTTCCTTTTTTCATTCCTCTCCCATGCTTATCCCTATTGAGATCATGATGGGTGCCTCCCTACAGCTGGCCAGTACATCGCAGCATTTGGAATGCTTACATATTTAACTTGGAATTTTATCCATCCGTTCATCCATTTTCTTCTGCTTATCCGGGATCGGGTCGCGGGGGCAGCAGTTTCAGAAGGGAGGCGCAGACTTCCCTCTCCCCTGCCACTTCTTCCAGCTCCTCCGGGGGAACCCCAAGGCGTTCCCAGGCCAGCCGAGAGACATAGTCCCTCCAGAGAGTCCTGGGACTTCCCCGAGGCCTCCTCCCGGTGGGACGTGCCTGGAACACCTCACCAGAAAGGCGTCCAAGAAGCATCCTTACCAGACACCCGAGCCACCTCAACTGGCTCCTCTCAACGTGAAGGAGCAGTGACTCCACTCTGAGTCCCTCTCGGATGACTGAACTTCTCACCTTATCTCTAAGGGAGAGCCCAGCCACCCTGTGGAGGAAATCCATTTCGGCTGCTTGTGTCCGGGACCTCATTCTTTCGGTCAAGACTCAAAACTCATGACCATAGATGAGGATGGGAACATAGATTGACTGGTAAATTTTGAGCTTTGCTGTTTGACTCAGCTCTCTTTTCACCATGACGGACTGGTACAGCTCCCGCTTCACGGCAGATGCTGCCCCAATCCGCCTGTCGATCTGCCGCTCCCTTCTTCCCTCATTCGTGAACAAGATCCCCAGATACTTAAACTCCTCCACTTGTGGCAGGGCGACCCCCCTGACCCGGAAAAGGCACTCTACCCTTTTCCGGCTCAAGACCATGGCCTCGGATTTGGAGGCACTGAGCCTCATCCCGGCCGCTTCACACTCAGCTGTGAACCGCTCCAGCGAGAGCTGCATATCACAATCTGATGAAGTCAACAGGACCACATCATCTGCAAAAAGCAGACATGCGATCCTAAAGCCACCAAAACGGATCCCCTCAACACCTCGGCTGCACCTAGAAATTCTGTCCATGAAAGTAATGACCGGAATCGGTGACAAAGGGCAGCCTTGGTGGAGTCCAACTTTCACCGAAAAAGAGCCGGACTTACTGCCGGCAATGTGGACCAGACTCTGACACCGGTCTTACAGGTACCTGACAGCCCGTATCAAAGGGCCTGGTACCCCATACGCCCGGAGAACCCCCCCACAAGGCCCCTCTGGGGACACCTTCAAACGCCTTCTCCAAGTCCACAAAGCACATGTAGACTGGTTGGGCGAACTCCCATGCAACCTCCAGGACCCTGCTGAGGGTGTAGAGCTGGTCCAGTGTTCCACGACCAGGACGAAAACCACACTGCTCTTCCTGAATCCGAGGTTTGACTATCCGATGGACCCTCCTCTCCAGGACCCCTGAATAGACCTTACCAGGGAGGCTGAAGAGTGTGACCCCTCTGTAATTGGAGCACACTCTCCAGTCCCCGTTTTTGAACAGGGGGACCACCACCCAATGCCAATTCAGAGGAACTGCCCTTGATGTCCATGCGATATTGCAGAGTCGTGTCAGCCAACACAATCCTGCAACATCCAGAGCCTCAAGGAACTCCAGGCGGATCTCATCCACCCCCACGGCCCTGCCACCGAGGAGCTTTTTCACCAGCTCAGTGACCTCGTCCCCAGAGATTGGAGACCCAGAGTCCCCAGGCTCAGCTTCCTCAACAGATGGCATGTTGGTGGGATTGGGGAGGTCTTCGAAGTATTCCGTCCACCGGCCCAAAATGCCCTGAGTCGTGGTCAGCAGTGCACCATCCCCACTATAAACAGTGTTGGTGCTGCACTGCTTCCTCCTCCTGAGACATCGGTTGGTGGACCAGAATCACCTCAAAGCCGTACGGAAGTCTTTCTCCATGGCCTCTCCAAACTCGTCCCACGCCCAAGTTTTTGGCTCAGCGACCACCCGAGCCGCATGCCGCTTCGCCTGCTAGTACCGCTGCTTCTGGAGTCCCACAGGCCAAAAAGGCCAGATAGGACTCCTTCTTCAGCTTGACAGCATTCCTCACCGAAGGTGTCCACCAACGGGTTTGAGGGTTGCCGTCGCGACAGGCACCGACAACCTTGCAGCCACAGCTCTGATAAGCCGCCTTGGCAATGGAGACACGGAACATGGTCCACTCAGGCTCAATGTCCCCTACCTCCCCCGGAACATGTTCGAAGTTCTGCCGGAGGTGGGAGTTGAAGCTCCGTCTGACAGGGGACTCCGCCAGCCGTTCCCAGCAGACCCTCACTACACGTTTGGGCCTGCCAGGTCTGACCGGCTTCCTCCCTCACCACTGGAGCCAACTCACCACCAGGTAGTGGTCAGCGGACAGCTCCGCCCCTCTCTTCACCCGAGTGTCCAAGACATACGGCCGCAGATCCGATGAAACTTGGAAGTCAAACATCTAAATGTTTACTTACAGAAATGGAACCTATTGTGCAAAATATACTTCCTGCACATTTTTGCTCTTCCATTAGAAAAGAAAACTAAAGTCAAGAAAAAATATTCAGTCTTTTTCCAGCAAGACATTGATGTTTATTGGTGTCTGGAAAACAAGCCATTTTAAAAACCTTATTATTATTATTATTATTATTATTATTATTATTAGTTGCAGTATTATAATATTAATATTATTAATAATAATAATAATAATAATAATAATAATAATAATAATAATAATAATAATTTGTATTAGAGATGTGCCAATCAGGTTTTTTCCTGCCGATTCCGATCACCCATGGATCACCGATCACCGATACTGATCACCGATACCGATCACATAATTATTATTTTTTTAATCATAAGCACTACTGGTTACATTATGTGGAAAAAGGAACCATAAATTTACCTTAATTTAGAAAAAATCTTGTTTTTAATAACTTTTTCCAAGAAAAAAACAAAACAAAACGGGCATTGTGTAAATTGCACTATCAGTAATACTGTCTTTAACAGACTGAAAACATATGAAGTCTCTGAAGAGGCTAAATAATGCAAAGAGCCAAAATAAAACTCCTCAACATTGCCAAAAAAATCAAGTATAAAACTTAACATTCAAAGGCAAATACAGGATCCATTACAATAAACAATCCAGAGTTACTGAATAAAAACTTCCTGTTAGCATGGTGGCTAGCTGATTACTGCTAGTTCTGATTGGCTGTTTATGACTGCGCAGAGTAATTATGCAGAACAGGGAGGAGATTGATTATTTTTTCAGAGATTATCTGTCTCATGTTAGGACAGCAAAAGTTTTAATACGCATGTAAAATGTATTAAGTTAGATGCTGCAGCTTTAAACAGAGGTTCGGTGTGAGAGTCACTACCATGTGGCGCAGAAGTGGCCCTCCGTCTGAAATATTACTACCTACAGTCATGGCCAGAAGTTTTGAGAATGACACAATTATTATATTTTCACATGATCTGCTGCCCTCTGGTTTTCATGTGTGTATGTCAGATGTTTTCATCACATACAGCAGAGGTTCTCAAACTGTGTGGCGCGTCCCTTATGGGGGGTGCCGTGCCATTGCAGGGGGGTGCGCGGGAAGCCCTCTGGATGAAAAAACATGAACATTGTATGCGCTGGGTTTTTACCTTAGAATGGCCAACTCTGTTATTCCTCTGTCAATATCCTCCGTCAATTGATACACTTCCCATATCTGTGTCCTCTCTCACTTTTATCGGCAGTTAAATCTGTTTAATCCGTTGTTAACTTGTTGTAACCTGTTTTTCCGAGCCTTCTTTAAACTCAACCTGAGTGCTACGATGCTCACGCTGGGTTTACACCTGTGAGGCAGTGAAGGAAACCTGCTGCTGCTGTGCTGAGCTATGCAGGTGTTAGAATCATGGCACCAAACCAGCAAAACGCAAAGAACTATTCACAGTTTTCCCCCCAAACTAAGACTGTTGAGTAAAGCTGCTGAATGCAGGTGAAGTTAGCTAAAAGATGACTAGCTAATTTCAGGCTACTGGTGTTGTCTATGTTCAGCTACGATTCATTTTGCCCCCCAAAAAGTTGATTCCCCCCTTGTTCGTCTGGACCTGGGGTCTGAGTATAACATGGAGTCTCTAAAAATCCTCCCCACCCCCTTCGCTCATACACATTGTTCAACCAGACAGCTATTTGTAAGCCAAAGGCGGGCCCCAGAAATAGCTTGGAAACCATTGGGGGTGGGCCAGGAGACAAGGTTTGGGAACCACTGACATACAGAAATACAATTGCAGTCATATTATGAGTAACAAATGCTTTTATTGACAGTTAGAATGAGTTAATGCAGCAAGTCAATATTTGCAATGTTGACCCCTCTTCTTCAGGACCTCTGCAATTCTCCCTGTCAAGCTCTCAATCAACATCTGGACCAAATCCTGACTGATAGCATTGCATTCTTGCACAATCAGTGCTTGCATTTTGTCAGAATTCCTAGGTTTTTGTTTGTCCACCCATCTCTTGATGATTGACCACAGGTTTTTAATGGGATTACGATCTGGGGAGTTTCCAAGCCATGGAGCCAAAATCTCTGTTTTGTTCCTTGAGCCAGTTAGTTATCATCTTTGCTTTATGGCAAGGTGCTCCATCATGCTGGAAAAGGCATTGTTCATCATCAAACTGCTCTTGGACGGTTGGGAGAAGTTGCTCTCGGAGGACATTCTGGTACCATTCTTTATTCATGGCTGTGTTTTTAGGCCAGACTGTGAGAGAACCGACTCCCATGGCTGAGAAGCAACCCCACACATGAATGGTTTCAGGATGCTTTACAGTTGGCATGAGACAAGACTGGTGGTAGCGCTCACCTCGTCTTTTCTGAACAAGCTGTTTTCCAGATTTGCCAAAGAATCAGAAAGGGGATTCATCAGAGAAAATTACTTTACCCCAGTCCTCAGCAATCCACTCCCTGTACCTTTTGCATAATATCAGTCTGTCCCTGATGTTTTTCCTGGAGATAAGTGGCTTCTTTGCTGCCCTCCTTGAGACCAGGCCTTGCTCCAAGAGTCTCCGCCTCACAGTGCGTGCAGATGCATTCACACCTGCCTGCTGCCATCCCTGAGCAAGCTCTGCTCTGCTGGTAGCCCGATCCCGCAGCTGAAACACCTTTAAGAGACGTCCTGGCGCTTGCTGGTCTTTCTTGGGTGCCCTGGAGTCTTTTTGGCAACAATGGAACCTCTCCTTGAAGTTCTTGATGATGCCATAGATTG
>CAEGAF010052864.1:0-14283 GCA_903067075.1 Micropoecilia bifurca
CTAATTGGGTTTTAATTATTTTTCAGCTTTAAGGATCCCAGGGTCAGCATAGACTCCCACTTTTAGAGTGGTCACTTCATATAATAATATAAATTGTGACTATTTTTCCTAAAATTTGTGAACTCAATAAACTGTAATGTGCAGCAGTGCCTCTGTCCATTTTTACAAACTTATCTGTGTGATCTGGTAAAAAGAGGATCTAGAGTTGGTACCCAAGGTCACATATATATTCCCTTCTCACCCTCCGTGGTTGGTCTCTTTCATCCTCTGAGCTCGGGTCCTCTATCAGAAGCCTGGGAGCTTGAGGATTCTGGAGGGAAGGGGGGAGGGGCGCCGATGACATATTCGCATACACCTCAGAAAATATGTAGTTGCGCCCCTGATTGAAATGTACGGCTTTTAAAACATACTACAGTGATTCTTGAGAATAGGGACAAAATGGGTTTTAATTTTCCCATCATTTTTTTTATTTCTCAACCTGATGTAAGCAAATATGACAAATAATGTTTTGGAAATGTAAAGATGCTAAGGTACAGGCGCTCAGTTGCGACACTTTTTTAAAAAAAAAAAATTACATTTTTAATTGACCTGACCTAGAACGTTGTCATCACCCTCTGACAAAAATAAATAAAAAATAATTTTTAATGACCGTATTAGTGATATTTTTTACTTATTTTACAAATGTTTCTCAAGAAACAAAATAAATATTTAAAGCAAAAAACAATAAAAAGTCCATCTGATGGAGTTGACACAAAACTGTAGGTGGTGACAAACTAGTGAGTAAAATGAAAAACTTGGTACATATGAAGTAATGCAATTTATGTAAAATACATTAAAATGAATTAAGTGCACATTTAAGTGAGATTCGTCAACAATTTCACTGAAAGAGTCAGAAAAACTGATGAAAAGCCAAACTACCTCAATTTATATGATGTTACTCTGAAGGAGGCCATATTGTAGCTCAAATCCATGAAATCTTTACAAGTTTTGTAAATTGTCAGTTATGGTGTTGACACATCATGGTTGTGACAAAAAACTTAGGAATAAAAAGAAGAAAAAACTAAACAATAACACAATCTAACCAGAGCTAACTAGCCTCTTAGCAAAGAAAGAAACAGGAAGTGGTCATGGGGTCCTCAGACGTTCTGGTGCCCCAAATAAAGCCTTTTTTTTTACATTCTTTTTATTTCTGACGGTATTGACAAAAACTAGGGACAAATTTCAATGTAGTTGGAAAATATATAAAAATGATTTTTAATTCAACTCATTGATACTTTTATAATTGTTTACATGAATACTTATACTTAATTGTCATAATATATAATTTTACTATTGCTTTAGTTGTTATAAACTATCATAATGTATTGAGTTCTGCTCCTGGACAAAGGCTTTTACAGGCGTCATCCACTGACTACAATGTTTAAAATAAAAAAGTATTCAGCAAATACCTGCAAAATTGTTGTGCTCACATGACCCAGGTTAGTTTAGTCAGATATTTGAAAAAAAAAATATTTTGTGCATATT
Organism: Micropoecilia bifurca; assembly: GCA_903067075.1. Classification (NCBI taxonomy): domain Eukaryota; kingdom Metazoa; phylum Chordata; class Actinopteri; order Cyprinodontiformes; family Poeciliidae; genus Micropoecilia; species Micropoecilia bifurca. The sequence goes on from CAEGAF010052864.1 coordinate 1,525, forward strand.
TTATTCAAATTTTGTGCTTTATTCATAGGACCTGTTTTGTCCCTATTGTAGTGTTTTCAACTTAGTTGTTGGTGACACCGAGTTAAACCACAAATGCAGACCCTGGAGTTTAGTTACAGCTTGTTTAATTGTCTTCATGAACATGTGGTTAAAACTGAAATGACAAAAAATACTCTCTATCTCAACATGTAGAGACATATATACTCAAATTAAGTGGTTCAAGTTTGCTAAAATAACATTACAGGAAAATCAACAAGATCCAACTAAACAATATAAACTGCCATATGATGTAGTGTACGGCGTTCCTGCATGACAATTCAGAGTGGATGCATCGGATAACATTTCAATGCAGACTCTTGCATGTGAACCTTTGTTTTGAAGCAAAAACGGAATACCGAAAGTACATAATCGGAACTGGAAGTACGTAACCGGAACCGGAAGTAGAATTGACCGATAATGTATTTTTTCATACAAACTTATATAAAGCATAAATTGTTTGTCTAAACAACTTGCAATCATTTTTAATTATACTGAAATACTTTTAGAATTATTTAACCTTATGAACTTACTTATTTATAGAAATGTCTTCAGGACAACACACTTCCCGCCTGGCCACTACACTAATGAGGCCACTATACTAAACAATCCATTATACATTCAATCCTTTGGCATGAGAAGGATAACTTCTGTAACTGGTCTCATAAATGTCTTTACACATCCTTGACCTCATCCCTTTACCTCAATTTTTCTTACTTGACTGTCTTTGCCTGGAAATGTTGCAGTAACCTTTGCCATGGGCCAGCTTTTGCGTGCAACCTGTGCGTACTTTAGCAGAACTAGGTCACCAACCTGGAGGTTTCTACACGATACAGTCCATTTCTGTCTTTGTTGCAATGTTGGCAAATACTCATGCCTCCAGCGTGTCCAAAACTGGTTGAAAAGAGCTTGAACTTGTCTCCATTGTTTGGTGTAAAGGTCTTTATCCAAGAAGTCTCCGGGTGGAGGTTGAAGGCAATGAGCATCGATGGGGATAGAACAAAGGGGTTCTCTGGATCCAACGACACTGGGACAAGCGGCCTTGCGTTTATGATGGCTGTTATTTCAGCCATGAGTGTGTATAGCACTTCATGAGTCAGCTGTATCTTATTTCGCAGCAACATGGAGTCCAGGATTCTGCGGGCAACTCCAATCATGCGCTACCAAGAACCTCCCATGTGAGACGCATGTCGAGGTTTGAACTCCCAGCTGCAACCTTGCTCTATTAGATACTTCTGCATTGATTTGTCCATTCCTAGTTCCTTGGAAGCCCCAACAAAATTGGTGCCCCGATCCAACAATAACTAATTGGGGGGACCTCTTAGAGCAAAAAAGCGACGGAGGGCATTTATGCAGCTGGAGGTGTCTAGAGATTCGATTACCTCAATATGGACAGCCCTTGAACTCATGCAGGTAAACATAATGGCCCATCGCTTGCTTTCAGCTATTCCACCCCTGGTGCGTCTGATGGTAATAGTCCAGTGCCCAAAGACGTCGAGGCCGACATAAGTAAAAGGAGAACAAGTTTTTAGGCGTTCAGGTGGTAGAGCTGCCATGAGTTGTTGTTCTACTTTCCCACGCAATTTGCGGCAGGTTACACATTTGTGGATTACTTAATTGACTAGTGTTTTGCACCCTAAAAGCCACAGTCCTGCAGCCCTGATGGCTCTTTCCATCAGATAACAGCCTTGATGTTTCACTAGCTCCTGGTGATGATGAGTGAGCAGGAGAGAGATGTGACTGTGTTTAGGGAGAATTAATGGACTTTTTTCCAAGTCCTCAATGTCTGAGTGTTTGAGTTGGCCACCGACAGAAATAAGACCATCTTGCAGGATTGGACTGAGCTTTTGTATCTCTGCTTTGAGATCAGCTTTCCAGCATTAAGGGCAGAAAGTTCTTTTTCAAAATGGGCCTTTTGTGTCTCCTTGAGGATGACAGTTTAGGTTACATTTGTGCTAGCCCTTGCATTTGCTATTTTGATTGGTCCTTGTAAGGGATTTACTCCCTCCCTAATAGGTACTGTTTTCTGTGTATTTTATATATTCTGGTTTATTTGGGTGGATGTATTGTTTGGGGGGGTGGTTTGATTTGTTTACTTGCTTTAACCATCTTCTCATCTCTTTGAGGTCACTTGGTCATGTATTGCCATGGAAGCGCGCCCATGAGCAGTGCTGACAAGGACCTGGTGTTTCCAATCAGCCTCATTGGGAAAATCCATTTTTTGAGAGGGAGGAGAGATGTATTTTTGATTTTGTTTGGGCCCAGATTGTTTTTGTTTCTAGTTTTGCTTTAGTTAATTGTAACTGTGAAATACATTTTTTTTGTTAGGAATATAGTTTAGTGCAAATGTTTATTCATTCTTTTTGGAAATGTAAATGTCTCCACCCTAATCTTTGTGGAGGCCAATCCTTTAAGAACCAGGTGATCCAGATGAGAGAGAGATTGTTTTCCCTCTTGTTGTGACCTGATATGCCATGCTGTATACTGAACTGAACAAAAGATAAAAGAAAAATATTTAGTACTCTACAACTGCTGGCTCCAGTCTGTTTTTCTCTTGGATCGCAAACTTAACAGTCCTATTGAAAGATTTTGCGATGCGGATAAGATTTGCTATATCTCTGACTAAGGACTTGAAAGTAGAAAAGCGCTCGAAACGTTCACTGTTGAGTACTCGGAGGTGAGTAACATAAGTTGTGATTTCTGGCCTAATCTCTGAGTCCTTGTCAGGTTCGATTAAGTCAAACATTTCACTGAAGTGTGGTATCTCTGCAGGTGGATGGCAGATGAATGATGGTCCGGTGAATCAGGTTGACCTTTTTAGCTGAGCTGCTGACAATGCCCTCAACGCATGGTCTGCTGTGTTTTCCACTGTACGCACATAGTGCCATTGTTCTGGCTTTGACGACTGGCGAATGCGCTGTGTTCTGTTGTGGACATATGTATAGAATCTTCATTGCGGATATAGCCTAGTACCATCTTACTGTCGGTATAAAAGTGTATGGCATCAAAATGTAAGTTCAACTCGTCCTGAATGAGGTCAGCCATTTCCACTGCCAAGACTGCTGCACAGAATTCAAGTCTTGGTATAGTTCATTCTGACAGGGGAGCTAGCTTTGCTTTGCCCATTATGAATCCAACCTCAACTTTGCCATCTTCTTGGGTTGCCTTTAAATAGCTTACAGCCCCTATGGCTTTAGTTAATGCATCTGAGAATAAACACAGTTCTTTATGCATCGCTTGACTGAGTGAAGTAGATGTGAAGGTTCTAGGTACATGTAGTTCTTATAGGTCCTGAAGGGAATCTTTCCACATTTCCCATTTACTTTGTTTGTCCGCTGGAAGGGTTGTGTCCCAACCTGAACATTAACAAGTGAGCTCTCTGAGCAGAGCTCTTCCTTGGATTGTGACTAGTGCCAATAGGCCCATAGGATCAAAGATACTGTTAACGGATGACAGAACACCATGACGGGTGAATGGTTTGTTTGTGTCGGCTACTGAGTAAGTAAATGTGTCGGTTGTCATTTCCCAAATAAGACCAAGGCTTCGCTGGGGTTGTATTTCTTCCCCACTTAAATCTAAGTCTTTAATGACTGGTGCACAGTCTTCTGGGCAGAAGGCTTGCATAACTACCTGTGAGTTAGCTTGCATAACTACCTGTGAGTTAGAAACAAACTTATGCAGGTGCAGATTGGATTCAGCGAGTGCAGCTTGTGTTCTTTGAAGCAAGTCTATTGCCTCAGCTGAAGAAGGAACGGAAATCAAGCCATCATCTACATAAAAGTGCCTCTCCACAAACTTGACAGTATCAGCACCGTAGTCCTTTGCACCTGCTCTGATGGCCTTGCGAAGTCAGTAAACAGCAACAGTGAGTTGCCAAATACATGGACTTCCATGCGATAGTCGATAACTTCCTTGTTTAAATCATTGTCCCTATGCCAGAGAAAACAGAGGAAGTTACGGTGGTCCTCGCGCACCATAAAACAGTGAAACATTTGCTGTATATCTGCCATGATTGCAACACTTTCGGTTCGGAGGCGGAGAAGAACTCCAAGGAGTGTGTTATTTAGATCAGGGCCAGTAAGGAGGACGTTGTTAAGTGAGACGCCCTCGTACTGAGCACTAGAGTCAAAAACGACTCTGATCTGATCGGGCTTTAGTGGGTGGTAAACTCAGAATGTTGGAAGATACCAGCACTCCTCTCCCTTTTTCAGTGGGGGTGCCAACTCAGCATGGCCATTAGAAAAGATCTTTCCCATGAAGGCCACATATTGCTCTTGCATTTTTGGTTTCCTGTTTAGGTTGCGTTTTAAGGATGAGAATCTTGTGAGTGCCTGTTCTCTATTGTTTGGCAGTTGCTGACGAGGTTCTTTAAATGGAAGTGGGGCGACCCAACTGTTGTCCTCATCTCTGTACATAGCATTGTCCACTATTTTGACAAACATGGCATCCTGTATTGAGGGAGCTGGCTGATCATCATTTTCCGTCCAGTTAAAAACAGTTTGTCCCAGAGCTTGCTCAGATGCTTTACTCAGCCTATTTGTGTGTGGCATTTCCTTAAGTTGCAGAAGGCTGTCGCATGGCTCAAAAACTGTTGGGCGACCATTTACTAAGACAACTGTTTTGAGCGTGCTAACAGTCAGCCTATGAAGATTACCCAGACAAACCTCCCCGACAACTACCCATCCTAGATCTAAACGCTGGGCAAATGGTGCATTATGTGGGCCATTAATCCTCTGCCTGATCTTGTGTACCCGTAAAACATCTCGCCCTAGCAACAGGAGTATTTCAGCTTTAGGGTCTAGTTCTGGGAGGTACTTTGCTATGGACTGAAGATGTGACTGGTGCTGCACTGCGCTAGGGGTTGGGATTTCCCTTCTGTTGTTGGGAATGTCCTGACACTCAATTAGCGGGGGTAGAGGGATAACTACCAACATATCTAGTGACTCAATCTGAAAGCCTTGAGCCGTTTTACCTCATGCTTCTACAACACCAGAACATGTTCTTAGATTGTAGGAGAACGGTTCAGTTTTAATGTCAAAAAGTAAAAAAAACTCTGGCTTGTCTAGGGAACGATTACTCTGATCATCTAATATTACATAAGCTTTGACTGCTCTGTTCTTGTAACCTAAAAGGTACACCCACGCAAGACATATATTAGAACATGAACAACCCCACTGACCCGGACCGCACACATCTGTGCAGCTTGTTGTGACATCGACTGTGTCAGGACTGTTTTCTCCTTCCCCGCCATTCTCTTGTGGCAGTGAGGGAGCCTTGTTGATCTGGGGTGGAGAACCAGGATGCATGATTGTATCGTGGCAGTCCTTTGCAAGATGAGTGTCTGAAGAACAGCATTTAAAGCATATTCTTTTCTCTTTGAGGAAGGCCTTCCTTTCAATGAGTGGTTTGTTCTGAAATGTCCTGCATTTTTTGAGTGGGTGTGGCTTATTATGCAGTGGGCAGTTCCTGTTAAAGTCGTTGTTTGGGAGAGATATATTGGTTTTGTGTACAGCAATAGGTTTACTAGAGTTAAAGTTTTTTGAATATAGTTTTTCTGGCCTCAAGTGTGTTTGGCTGTTTTGTTGGTGGAAACTCGGATCATTACGTCTCTTAGCCTCTTTACACACAAATTGGCAGAAATACTTAAAGGGTGGGAAACGGCCTTGATTTTCCTCTTTATATTGAGATCCATGTGACATCCACCTTTCCTGGAGTCCGTGTGGAGCTTTTCAACAATTGGCCCAATTATGCAAGAAGTGTCCAGATATTGTAGGCCAGGGAGGTAGCCATCTTCCTTGGCGCTTTGAATCTCTTGTAGCAGATCCCCTTGTTCACGCAACTTGATGTTATCTTTGACCGTTATTCTTGGAAAACTGTCCAATCGTTGAAAGAATGACTTTTCGATTATTTCAGGAGCTGCATAACATTCGCTTAGTCTCTCCCATGCTTTATATATAGCCAATGTAGGGTTGTTGACATGTACTGAGCGTATGCGTTTTACCTGATCACTCGACTCTTTCCCTAACCATTTTGTCATGAGATCTAGCTGTTGAATGGGACTTACGGGAACCTCCGCTGTGGCACTAGAAAATTAAGAGTACCATGCTCCATAATTTTCTGTCCTATCATCAAACTGGTAAAGGTCTGAAGTTATTAGATCTCGTCTTGCTATGTATTGACCTAATGGCTCAACTGGGTATGGAATGCTGGCTGAGGTATTACAGTGATGCATGAACTGCGAGCAAGTTGGGTTGAGGTGAGTATTTGGTTTCATTTCACTTCTAGGCTGACTGGGCATATGTAGAGCAGCAATGTTGTCCTTAGTGAGCGTTTGTTCAGAGCTGATGGGTTGTGGCTCTATACTGTGTTCAACAAGAGGATACCATAATACAAATGTATCAAGTGAGCGTACTCGTGGGCGAGAGGTGGTTGGTGCTTCGTCAGAGCATAGGGATTGTATTATGCCCATTTGAGATTGTACATATTCACTTGTACGTTCTAATAGTGACTTTTCTCATAGAGGTTCTCTCCTATCGGGCTCCTCTTGTGTTGCTTCAGCTTCCTCCAGCACTTGGGCTTCAGCCACAGCAGCATCAGCTTCCTTTTGTAATGTTATCACTTCCAATGTTGCCTCTATTTTAGCCTTTTCCAATTCACTTTGTGCTCTTTCAACTTGCAACTGTGCTTCTTTGGTTGCATAAGATGCTCTCACCTTAGCAGCTTCCGCTTTAGCATGAGCGTAAGTAGCACTTACTGCTGATCCAGATGAACGGCTTGTTCTTACACTGCATGCAGACTTGTTGCTGGATGCCATTTTGATTGTGAGGAATCATCAATAGACACCTTTTCACTGTAGTGTTTTCAACGTAGCTGTTGGTGACACCGAGTTAAACCACAAATGCAGACCCTGGAGTTTAGTTGCTGCTTGTTTAATTGTCTTCATGAACATGTGGTGAAAAAACTGAAATGACAAAAAATACTCTCTATCTCAACATGTAGAGACATATATACTCAAATTAAGTGGTTCAAGTTCGCTAAAATAACATTACAGGAAAATCAACAATAACATTCAACATATAAGATACATCAGATGGCAGCATAAACTGCCATATGATGTAACTTACGGCGTTACTGCATGACAATTCAGAGTGGATGGCATCGGATAACATTTCCATGCTGCCTCTTGCATGTGAACCTTAGTTTTGAAGCAAAAATGGAAAACCGGAATTACATAATCGGAACCGGAAGTAGAATTTACAGATAATGTATATTTTTATACAAACTTGTATAAAGCATAAATTGTTGGTCTAAACAACTTGCAATCATTTTTAATTACACTGAAATACTTTTAGAATTATTTAACCTTTTGAACTTACTTATTTATAGAAATGTCTTCAGGACAACACACCTGTTCTCAAGAATCACTGATTAACAAGATTTAGAAAATAGTGTAGAGCTCACAGTAGAAACCAGTAAATCGAATGGGGACATTGCTCGTTATCATTAAAGACATTGGAGTTAAAAAACTGAGAAGGCTCTCCAACAACTAAGCGCACAGTTACATTTTGATTTTGTTACTGCTATTACTAAATAGGAAAATAAAATCTTATCTCGACCTGTCCAGTGTGATCTTGCCACTCGCCGGTTGGAGATAGAATCTTAACACACCTTGGGATTCCCGAGGTGATCTTGTAAGATAATAAATGGATGGATGGAATTTTAAATCATATATTGAGCATACAGAACTATGAATTTGGAACACGCTTGGTGCATTTAAAAAAAACCCAGAGTGACACCTCTGCGCAACTGTGTTTCAATCTGTTTGCAGCCACAGGTTGCTCACCTGTAGGCGTGGCTCTGCTCGCAGCCATACCAACACATTTTCTGTGCGTGAAGGAACGAAGCTCACGTGGCGACGTTTACCCGGAAAATCCCGCCTGCCCTGACGTCACCATCAGAAGCAGCATTTAGTCCGGCTCGTGAATGAAAAGCAGCACTTGTTCCAGCAGGAAAACGGCGCTGACAGAACGCGGTAGCGCCACGTCAACTAAAACAAACTAAAGCGTCAACAGGAGTTGTCTGAGCTTTAACACCTGCCGCCATGCTGGATCCGTCCTCTAGTGAAGACACGGGCGGGGAGTCCGACACAGAAGTTACCAGAGAGCCTCCGAGGAAACCGTCCGCCTTTTCAGAGGCAGAGAAACAGGGAGACAGCGGCCAGCAGCTGCAGCCTGTCGAAACCCCCGGTGAAGCTGCCAAAGACTGTCACACTACAGGCGACAGTGAGGAAAAGGAGCGAGAGCGACTTCAGAAGGAGGAACAGGAGAGAACTAAGCTGCAGATCTACGTGTTTGTTCTGAGGTGCATTTCCTATCCGTTCAACGCCAAGCAGCCCACCGACATGACCCGCAGACAGCAGAAGGTGAGACTGGACAGGATGCTGGTCAGGTAGGCTTTAGCTTTTCTGTGCAGGGAGTTTCTATTAGAGAAGTCTCAACCAAACAGAGCGGACTCTTTAGCGAACCATTGAAACATGATCATTTTACTAATTTTACATGGTTTGAAATGAAAATAATGTACAGAACAGTTAAGCATAGTCTAAACCTCAAATGACTGAAAAACAAATAATTTAAAGTGTTGTAGATCTAATGCTATGTCCGTTAGGCAGAGCATAGAGCAATGTGTATAATGCAAAAACAATTAAAGGTACTTAAGCTGTATGGAATAATTTTTTTGAGCCAGGCTATTGGGAGCTTATGTCCCTTTTCCACCGGCTCTATTTCAACAACCCGGCTCGGCTCGACTCTGTTTCGGAGTGACTGCGCTTTCACCGGCCCTTCTCGGCTCGGTAGCAGGTACCGCCTCCTGGTGGCCGGAGGGTGTAGCGCCCCGCCTCCAGGAGCTACGCGCTGTGCTTCGTTACATGCGACCTAACGCGAGTTGTTTTTCTGATACAAAAGAAGAAGAGAGAGCTGAGCTATTTTTTTGTAGCCTGATTACAAATTTTCTCAGACTTTAAGAAAATGTGACAGCGGGAGTAAAAGCTGCATGTGGTGAGGAGGAGCTGATCTCAGCCCTGCTGGAGGAAAGCAGGAGGTTCAGACAGTTCAGGTGAGATAACCATGATTTTAAACTACAATAAAACTTGTAATAGCGCCGAATATACATGAGCTAATGTTAGTCACGGTGTTGCAAATAACTTAAAAATAATTAATTAATAATTAAACTGAATTAATTCATAATATATTTCAATGTGTTTTCATGTTGGTAAACTGCCGCCGCAGACCATTGTGGTTCTTCCTGCTCCTTTGGGTTGGAGGAGATCATCAGTGTCCGTCTTCCTGCCTGCTGGTTGGTGTTGACCTTCAAGATGTCCAGAGATCTTCACCTTTCTGGAGCAGGAATCATATGAGCTCAATATGCTGATCAAATATTTCTGATAAAAAAAAATATGTCTGATGTACTTACAGAGTTGAAGTGCATTAACAATCTGTTGTTTTTAACTTCTCAATACGTTTAATTATGATTCACTTGATGTCCAAGTTATACTGAGAACAAATAAAGCTTTATTCCTTCCAATCAGACTGGTTCTAGTTCCATGTTTTCACATTTTGGACACTTAAGAATTAAAAGTTTAAACTCAGTTTTAATTATCACTAATTAAGGTTACAGGTTTTGGACACATTTTCTCACTTTCTTACATTGAAGATTCTGCAGGAAGACAGATAAACAGTGAGTGGATAGAATGAGGATGTATAAACTAGAAACTAACATGATTTGTATTTTGGGTTCTTATTTTAATAGCCGCCCTGATGTCAAAATGTTTGGTTGCTGAATAATGTATTCAGTTTTGGATGGCTTCATTGGTAATCTACAATGTTGAGTTCAATGAAATATTTATATAATAAAATGTTACTTTCACTCTGGCTAAATCTCCTCACATTTTGAGAGGATTGTATTAGGACCTAGATATAAACTACAGTAAGTACAATAATGTGTGGAGTGAGCAGAAATAAAGAGACTTTGTTCACTGAAACACAACTTTTATTTTTATTTTTTGTCTCAACTCTCCTTGTTGCTCTGTCATCTCAGCTGGTAGCTGCTTCCTCCTGAAGGAGATCCAGGTGTTCAGATGGTTCTCCATCATGTCAGCCATGTTGTTCTCCTGCTTCCTGGTAATCAGATGTTATAGCTTATAGCACATAAATGTAGATAAATAACAGAGTTAATAATGTGGATGTTACATACACATAAGGAATTATTTAAAACAGACATGTCACTTTATATATACATACACTTTTTTTTTACCATCCAGCCATACAGAATTATAAATAACTGGAATAGTTGTGTAAATTAAAGACAAAATCTAATTACTTGTAAGTTTCAGACCTATGCAGTTATACAGCCATGGATAAAATACCACCATCGTTTTCTTCAGGTTTATTGTTCATTCTACAATTAATAATTTATAACAATTTGATTAGAGAACTGATATCTAGCCACTTTACAATATGATGTCATATGACATGTTTTATTATCTCACAATGGGGGAAACTCGAATGCAACAGCAAAATGAGAAACAATAGAAGCACGTTGATTTACGCCAAATTAAGAAACAAGCAGGTAAAATGCTGTACAATATTGAGTTATTTATAACTGTAATGTGCAACTGAGTGTCTTCAGAAAATGCGCATGTTGTGTTTGAGCAATAAAAATACAGCAGACTTTGTGTTTTAAATGTCTTCCATGACTGTATGTATACAACCTTAAATGTAGTAAAAACCAGACCGATATATCTCCAAACTGCTCACCTGGCTGCAGAGCAGCAACGGCGTCAGCTGGTCTGAGTCGGTTTTCACCGTGAGGCTCCGTCGGCTCCGAAGCGGCTAATGAGGCTTTCCATTCGCTCCACTACTGACAAAAACGACTCATTCCTCACGGCTCCATCAGCTGCCGCTCAATATTGAAATCCGAAGCAAAGAAAAAAGCCGGCATCTTTTTTTAGTTAACGGCTTGTTTGTATCTTCCATCACTTCCGTGTTGCAGTGAGTTTCAAACGTTGCGCCTTCATTTTTCTTCTCTTCGCTCCTCCGTTTGTCCACGCCCTCAGCCAATCGGTGAACAGCAGCGAGGCTTGTGTCACCTACCAAACCAGCATGAAAGCAGGACCCTAAAGAGCAGGGCCAGCCCCATTGAAAAGGCCGGTGGAAACGCAAGGCCGAGTAGAGCCGGTGGAAAAGGGACATTAGTCTACCTTTATTCTCACAGACATCAATCACTTCCCATCAGTCAGATCCATTCCAAAAAATTAGAATATCACAGAAAAGGTTTTTAATACCCGTAATTCAATTCAAACTTTCATAGGTAATAGATTCAGGGCCCACAGTTTAAACAATTTCAAGTATTTGTTTGTCTACAGGGCCTGAATGTTGTAAATTGAGTGTGACACACTAATCATCTACTGAACTCAGAGCACCACCAGGAGTCATTAAATTGCTTCAGTTTGGTTCAATTGCAGGGTTTCCACCAGTGTATTATAAGCCTGGTGGCCCGCCATGCTTTACTAGCCCCACCACCAGGCTAAGTGTTGCTTGTTTATGTTAAGCCAGGCTGCAAGCGTCTCTATTGCTCCTAGCATTTCACTAGCAGTGCAGATTTATTCCTAAATGATAGATTTATAATAGATAGGTTTATACATTTAAACCTGACAGTTCGCGGACCAATCACACAGCTGGCGCCTCTGCCCTTTGCCTCGTGCTGCCGCTGCTTTACCTCAGCGTGGATCGGCTTCTTTGACTCAAACTGGACACAGGCTGACCTGCATGGATAATTACATCATCCTACTGTGAGGAATTATGATCCGCTGGAGAACTCTGGGTAAAACTTTAAAACCCGCTGCTTTAGCTCTGGTTGCACAGCTCAATGTGAACTGCAAGAATAACTTGTAGCGAATTCAGTGGTCGCGTTGTGGAGTCATGAGAATGATTTATCTTTGTGAACGAACAATTTTATGTGATGTTTACATCTCAACATGCTGCCCATGTGGCTCTGTGTCAGTCTACCCTGTAAAGTTGTGGTCCCGTTTGGCCGGTGCGTTTGTGGATAATGAGCAGCGCTAACCTCATCGTGTAAGTTCAGCCCGGTGAGGAGCTTTAATGTTCTCCTTGGAGTTACGCATCACACTGATTTTACTTTATTACTGTTTTTAGTACTTTTCTGGTTACATGATGCATCAAACCATATCAAATGCGTTGAGTTAATGCACGCGCAGATCTGAGAAACTTGTCCCATAAATTCACCAACCAGAATAGTTTCTGTGATGATTAAAACCTCAGCAGACATGAAATGAAAGAGCTACTGAAGACAAATTAGCAGTATTGAATTAAATCTTCCTTTTGTTGCGCATCGCTACGTAGTGCAGCAGATCATGCAGGACCGGTCCAAGGCCTGGAGGCCTGGAGCAGAATTTGATTAAGGGGCTCCTTTTGTTGCTAAAAACATCAGAACCTCTAACAACGTCTATGTTAGATTTAGTGAAATATGGCAGAAGGGAGTACCGCATTTCCCACACTATAAGGTGTACCGGATTATAGGGCGCACCTTCACTGAATGGCCTATTTTAAAACTTTTTTCACATAAGGTGCACCGCATTATAAGGCGCATAGAATAGACGCCACAGTTATGTTGCCACCCGTCCGGTATTGAACGGGACATGATTTGTTC